>JACCIB010001152.1:0-53395 GCA_018906965.1 Philotrypesis tridentata | reverse complement strand
TTTTTTTTTTGAAGTATAGTTGACATTTTCTCAAAGGCGTCACATCATCACTCGCTCTCAGTGATATTCATTACACAAAACGTCTTTTCATCAGGGTAGAGGTCAACGTGACATATCCTTAAACGCCACAGTACATTGTTGTGTTTCGAAATTTACGCGACAGATCACAGATACAACATTTATCGCGGCAATTGTGTCCAGAGGATCCGAAATTTTTGCAAGATGCTTATTGGGATGCAACTTCAATACCTTATGGCTACCTTCTGTTGGACTTAAAACAAAATACACCGGACAACTGCAGATTTCGAACTTGTATTTTCCCGGATGACAAGTTACATTACGTCTATGTGTCTCGAAATAAGAAGATAAAAGGTGGTGACACGTCGAGTCTTGTTCCAGTCGCATCCCTGTGATGGGTAAGCAATCGAAGAGACGTGTTTTCGCCCGCAAGGAAGCTATAATTTTAAAAGCTTTATATCATTTAAATAATAAACAACGAAAAGCACTTATTCAATCTGCTGACTCAAAATTAGTACGGTATATTTGTGAATGTGCATTGAATATTTTGATTGGTAATGTACCCTTAGAAAGCACTCAAAAGTCACGATTACGACACCATGCAGAGATTTTACGAAAACTAACTAAACCATCTCTTAGTTTATCCAAAAAGAAAAAAATTATTCTACAACGTGGTGGATTTTTGCCAGCTTTATTAGCACCTGTCATTGGTACATTGTTGGCTAGCATTATAAGGAAGTAAATATGGATCATGCAAGGAAGATGGTACTTGTACCTCACGAGAATGTTGAACGTCTCCAGAATCTACTTACAAAAGGCAACACTGTTTGTGATGTTTCTATATTAAAGACTGTTCAAACACCAGGGACTGTTATGAGTAGACTAGATGCCGAAATGAGTAATATATTGAATTCAGCTGCTTGTACAAGTGATCAAGAAAAAAGGTCAAGATATCGTAACGCACTCCAACGATATCTCCATTTTAAGACTGCTGGTGATAACAGCGAATCGATAAAAAAGGAGAAAGATGATGATGATGAGACGAAAAATGAAAGCAGATCTAACACCGATTACGAATATGACAACGAAATACGCCGTGTGGAGGAAGAAGATCGGATTGATGCGAGTATCGCCGAGAGTGTGCCTACAAAGTTCCGTGCTAAAGCAGGACAAGTGCTACGAAAATTACGAGTAAGCGGTAAGATTGGCTGGGATGCAAATGGTGTTGTGACAATAGGAGGAGTTCGCTTAGGTGAAGCCAACATGATTGATTTAATAAATGATGCTATGAGAAAAAGACAAGGAACGCCACCTCATGGACACGAGCAGTTTGCTCTGGCTCTTCATGAATCATTTATACCTCGTGAATACATCGGAAATGAGCGTGTCTGGAAAAATATGACTGCTAACACAAATAAACGTGTCTGGACCAGTATAGTCGGTAGTACCCCAAAAGGAAGTATAGTTGGCACTGCTGTCTCTCTTCAAAATTCTACACCAGATGGCTCTGGTAAAGGATTTCGAACGCCACGTCATGAGATTCCAGGGTCCAGCGGTGTAAACAATTCTCGAAATAACATCAGTAGTGTTTCGGACACTGGTGATGAGAGCGACGCGAGCATAAAATTAGGTGATCAAGTTACTAGTAAAAAAAAGAAGAGAAAACTAGTTGTAACCAATTCTGAAATCACAGCATGGAGACGTTTAAGTGGGAATCAAAGCAAAATACCCGAGTCTTTGACGCAGAAGAGAAAGAAAAACAAGAAGAAGAAAATGAAGTAAAAAATAGTGCATTAGATGAGTTAATAAACCTACTACCTTTTGAACTACATGTTCCCGGGTATAAATCTTGCGGACCTGGCACAAAACTCGCTGAACGTATCGAGCGTGGTGAAGTTGGTATTAACCCGTTAGATACAGCATGTCGTCAGCACGACTTAGCCTATAGCGATAAAAATTGCAACCGACGTAAGGCTGATCGTATATTAGCTGAATATTCATTTAAACGAATGCTCGCTGATAAAACACCTGCGGATGAGCGAACAGTGGCAATGATGACAGCTTGCTGTATGGTAAGCAAGATAACTCTTGAAAAATTATTTTCACACATCAAGAAAGCATTACAAAAAAAGAAGAAAGAGGGTAACAACAAATCTGTAAAGACTTATAATAAGAAACAGGACAAAGAACTGAAGGAAGAGAATAAATTATTGAAACCGTCGAAAGGGGTTACGAAGAAGAGCAAGAAAAGTACATAAAACGATGAATCGTATAGGTTTAAGATTTGAAAAAATTTATTATACACCATCACATCCGGCATCGTACACAGCTGTTGATAAACTTTTCCAAGCTATACGTAAAAAAAAACAGAATAAAAGTAAAAAATATAGTCGAAAAAGTGTTGAAAAGTGGCTCGAGAGTCAAGATGCATACAATCTACATCGACCCGTTAGGCGTCGATTCTCGAGACGAAGTTATAATGTACGAAATTTAGATGATTTATGGGAGGCTGATCTGATGGATTTGAGATCCTTAAAAACTTACAATGATGGATACAGTTACGTTCTCATTATTATTGATGTGATCAGTAAATATTGTTGGGCAGAACCGATCAAGGAAAAAACTTCAAAAAGTGTTGCTGAAGCGTTTTTACATGTGTTTTTAAGAAGCAATGATCGTCGGCCGATATGTCTTCAAACGGACAAGGGAAAAGAATTTGCTGGCCGTGAAACTCAGCTCGTGTTACACGATAATGGTATCACACACAGAGTGGCACGAAGTCCTGATACGAAAGCAGCTATAGCCGAAAGACTGATACGTACCATTAAAGAGCGGGTTTGGCGATATTTTACCTACAAAAATACATGAAGATACATTGATGTATTGCAGAATATACTTAAAGCATACAATCATAGTAAGCACTCTGCAACCAAGATGACGCCGGCATCTGTTACCATATGTAATGTTCTTACAGCACGGAAAAATATAGATCGACGATATGGTAAAAACAATAAAACAGGTGCCAAACCTAAGTTCAAAGTTGGAGATATGGTACGAGTCAGTCGTGCACGAAACATCTTTGAGAAGGGATACGAGAGCGGTTGGACGTTGGAAATATTTAAAATTATACAAGTTTCTTTAAGGGGTCAAGACTGTGTTAAATGCTGAAAAAAACAAAATATATATTAGACCATGTGACTAATAATTTTATCAATTAAATGAAAAAAAGATTTTTTTACCTTAAACTAGATGTATTATAGATGATCTTCATGGTCTCAAACCTGGGAATATGTTTATCTGATTACCTGAAACAATTCAATAATGTTTATTAAAAAAATTGAGAATTTTAAAGTTTTTTTTTTACTTGCCGCAGCTTTCCACAGCATCCGGTGAATCTATTGAGACCCTGCAGGTTGCAAATTTTTCCTCTTTTGTGTCCTCACAAACTGTATGGAGCAGATTTCTGAAAAAGATTGATTAAAAATAATTAGATTGTTATATATTAATATAATTAGTAATTTAGTGAATGTTACATATGTAAACATACATAACATTCACTCGTAACTTATCTTTTCCAATTCTGCTCCATTCAGTTTGTGCGGAAACATCATAGCAACTTCTCTGCCAAATTTGAGCCAGATTGGTTGACCGGTTGCTGAGAAAAGCTGCGGCAACTGACTAAAAATCTGGAAAAGCTCGAACAGAGAAAAAAGGCATTTAAAGTTTTAGTTAATATTTCATTAAGTAAAGTGTACTTACAAATTGTTCAGCGTATCCAGGCCTTCTCAAGTCTAAAAGTGGTAATCATTGTACTTATTTAGAGTACAATTGATGTTGATCTGCCACATATTTGCTCGCCTCCCTAGAAAATAAACATTTTAATAACTTAAAAATTGTCTAGTATATTTATGAGTAATTTATGATATTTTACTACTTAAAACAAATTTTAGTTTTAATAGTAGTTTTGATACTTACAAATTTGACTGTCACTCCAAGCAGACTAGAATGTCCTGTGTTGAGGTTAAAAAGCCTTGTCCAGATGCTCTCATGGAAAGTGAATCAAACTGATCAGCTGATCAGCTGTAACTGAAACTTGGAGCAGACTATCAATTACAATATGCCTAAAGCATCTTGTGTTTTTCTGCTGCAAAGATGCATGCATCTTTACAGCAGAGGCAAAAATTAAAAAGATGCAACTTCCCTTTTTTTGGGGGGGGGGCGGAGGGGGGTGTAGCTCATCTGCACTTTTGGCCCAGTCTACTGCAGAGGATCCTGGATGGACGTCGAAACTCTTCATGATGTTCAGTACTCCGGCTTTTCCATCATTGAAGGAGGCAACTGCTATGTAAGTACCAATTTCTAAGACTACAAGACCGCTAAAACTTTCCTTGGGGATGAGCTTCCAAATAGATTGGTTGAAGCTTTCGTTGCTGTTTTGAGTAAAGCCTCCAACGCATCTCCCAAGCAAGTCTGGCTGTGTCAAGTCTTCGTAAATTGGCCTTATTGCCTCCATAATAGCTGCCGGAATACTATTCTTGTGGTGAAAAGTCTTCAGCTTCTTGTTAGCTTTGGCTACTTGCCATTTACACCAGCTGTCGGATCCTGGAGGACAAAGGTGGTGTCTTGGCTCTTGATCTGTTGAAAGTTTATGATAAAATGTCGCCCAAATGGCATTTGACATTTTATCTGCTGAATCTTTATGGCCTCTGATGGAATTGCCATAATACCTTGTCAGCTCATCAATCCTTTGAGCTGTTAATCGGTTCTTCCCACCAATGCCAGCACCGTCACTTAGCTTTTGGCCAGCTAAACTTTTCTTGAGGTTCCGTAGTCTCGTTCCCATCCTCTTCTGAACGTGTCCTACACATTCTTTCTTCTCAATTACGAAGTCATCCCCATATGGCTTCGTGTCACACAAGGCCTTGTATACCTTGGAGTCGCCATCTCCAATATAATTCTTATACCTGACTCCATGGATTTTCTCAGATCTCTGGAACATTTCAACGATGCCATCCACTTCCATATTTCCAGAGCTTCCTTGATGGTTGGCTGAGCACTGATCTTGATGTGTCTCAAACCATTCTCGATATTCCTCGGTGTCCTTGTCTTTCTGCAGCTCACAAGCTTTGCAGAAAGATTGCTTTGGCGCCACATCAATCACTTTGCCATTATCATTTCTGATCAAAGTGGATACGCCTTGGAGGGAAGAAAATCCTCTTTTCCTCCAAGAACCATCGCCAGACACCGATGTACATGGATTTTCTTGAATTTCACCTGAAATTTCACTGCAGTCTTCCTGTAAAGCTGCTTTCATTGACTCTTTAGCTACTTTTTCACTAGCTATTTTTAATTCATGATTAATTGTTCCAAAGTGACTGTGTGCAATTGGAGGCAAGAAATCCATAAGTCCACAAAAAGTTTGTAAACCAGTGTGCCCGTGTCCAAGAGCTCTCATAGCTAAAACTACTCGTCGATTAATTTCATAAGCATTGGCTTTCTTTCCAATGTGTCTGCTGGAGTCAATGAAAGTAGCTTTAGCGCACTTGCTGCAAGTGACAGAGAGTTTGCTACCAAGTCCTCTGGTAGAAACTTCATAAAAAGTGATGTCACCGCCACAAGTTTTACAAGCCAGACATTCCTGTAATCCAGGTAAAAGCAAGGAAATGTCAAATATCCTATATTCTATAGGACCTGCTTCTATGTACTCTGAATTTAATTTAGCCTTTGATCTCGATACAGGAATCTCTGGCTTGGCGAAAGACTTATCTGCTGTTCCAGATGTCGAAGGCTGCATACTGGCTGTCGACGTAGGCCTTCCTCCAGATGTAGAAGGTTCAACATTTCCTTTAAACCCTCTTGCTGCCTTCTTCTTTCTTCCAAATCTTCTTTCACCATGTGCAGATGAGCCAGCCTTTCTGTTTCTTGAGTCCTTGTTTCCACTCATTTTAATATTTTATATAAAATCTGATTTTATAATAAAATATTTGTGGGACACTTATAAAAAAGCACACTTAGAAAAGTTCGTGCAAATTTGTAAAAATTATTAACTTTGTGTTAGAAGATACTAACTAAAGTTATTTTAATAATATTTTATTTATTGATATTTGAATAATCAAATAGAATAAATATTTATTATTAAAATAAGCCAATATAACCTTCTTTCACTCAGTGGTAAAGTAGGAATCTGATTCCTACTACTGCGTGCAGAGTAGCTATATACCTGCGTCGGTAAGCGCCAAATTTGAAATTGGCTAAAATTCAAAAAACTTTTTAATTCGTTTTTTTTTAATTTTTTTAGTAATAATAAGGATTAAATACATTTTCGATACCATAACAGGCACTAAAAAATTAATAACGAGAAAAAAGTGCAATTTTCGGAATTCGTTATTTTTATTTTTTAACATTTTTTTAGATTTTTGCCTGTATCTTTTTCAAAAAATTTTTTTTTGTAAAGCGGGTTTCGGGAGCTTATTCTTGAACAAATTTCCTATCGAATTATGAAAAAAAAAATCGATTTTTTCATAATTTTAACACAGTCTTGACCCCTTAACGCGTTACCCACCTGTCTACCAATTGCAAGATTTATCTGGTGAGGTTATAGACGGGTGTTTTTATGCTGAGGAGTTGAGCAGAGTACAAAAGGATCTAAGTGCAACATCTTTTGAAATAGAAAAGGTGTTGCATGTCAGAGGCAAGGGACGCTCGAAAGAATATTTTGTCAGTTGGAAAGGTTATCCAGAAAAGTTTAATTCTTGGATCAAGGCTAACCAGCTTTCGCAGAAATGAAGGATCAATTCTACATTATTTTACCTAGTAATAGCAGCATGAAATATTTCGCAGAAAATACTACAACACACTATATCACACAATTACCACAACAGATCAGGTTACAGGGATCATGGGTTGTTGCTCTTACAGAGGTTCAAATTCCGCTGACGTTTCAACATGTGAAATTCGAGGAAGAGAAAAGAAAAATTTCAGTGAAACGAACACCCCCTTCGATGATGAAGACAAACAAATTAAGAGAAGAAGACGATAGAATTACAATTACCGAATCGTTGATTCGTTCTGGTTATTACAAAGACATTTTCACACTCGTCGACGAAATAAATAATTTAGAATGTATGAAGGATCATTTGACGGTGGTGATTGAGCGTGGTGGCTATACAACGATAAAAAAGACCTGTGGAACAACTATTTCCTCTGAATTTATTCATGAGGTCTCCCTGCCGGGAAAAATACAAAAAATTCTCGGTTTTGAAAGTGATGATGAGAGACAGAAGCCAATTGTTTTTGGTGAAGATCAAAGATTAATAGAAGGTACTAAACCTGCTCGGCTTTCCAGCGCTTTACCAACAATGTTAATGATCTACAGTGACCTCTGTGAACCGTATGTGACAGGTGATGTACGATCTCGACTTTTACGAGCAATACCGCTGAACACTGATAATTATGAATATGGAAATACAAGGATTAAAAGTTTTTCTTCACCTATATATATACCGTTATTATTCAACTCGTTTCAGACGATAGAAATAGATATAAGAGATGATTGTGGACAACCGATACCATTCGATCACGGAACGCTAACCGTAACACTTCATTTTAAGAAAGTCGACTAAAAATGGCTCATTACGAAAATTATTTCAGTTATCAAGTTGGTAATGGTTACCGTGGTGTTGGAGGAGGGGATAGAAATCCCTACACAGGAGGTGTTGGACATGTTTATATTGGATCACCCTATCAAAGAGGCCATGGTATTGGTTCATTCTTAGCCGGTATATTTCGACGAGTCCTTCCGCTCATCAATCGCGGTGCTAGAGCTGTGGGAAAAGAAGTGGTGCGTACAGGTATTAATATTATATCCGACGCTGCAACACGCAATACACCTGTCAAAGAGTCATTCCGCACCCGTATGAGAGAATCTGGTGAAATTCTAGAGAGAAAAGCTGAAGAAAAGTTGGATAAACTGATGGAGGGGTCCGGATATAAAATGTCGCGCTACGGTTATCCTTCTCAGTTGCAGTCACTCGCTGCACCCACAACAGTGCATAGTAAAAAAATAAGAAGGCGTGGTGTGATTGCTCGTACAAAAAATAAAAGTTTAAGAAAGACCATCAATAAGAAGAAGAAGAAGAGTAAGAAGAAGAAGACAACGAGAAAGAATCAGAAGAGCAGGAGAAAGTTGGTTACAAGAAAAAGACGTAAAAACAGAAGTACAAGAGATATTTTTGACAGTTAAAAAAAAATGGCATTTTTACACAATCATTCTTGCGAATGTTTGAAGTCAGAGCTATTACTATTTGAAATCCCACCGACACAAACGACAATAGAGGGTTCGCATTGGATTCAATACAAACCAATATCATCTTTGACTGATGATTCATCGATAGAATTTGTAATCCCTGGTAATAGTGATGAATACATTGATTTGGCTCATACCATGCTCAGCCTTCGTGTGAGTTTAAAATCTACAGTAAGTGAAGAAAATGTGGCTGAACAGGATCGAAATGCTTTTAAAATTTTAATGGCACGGGTAGGACCGGTCAATAATTTTATGCATTCTCTATTCAACCAAGTAGACGTACTATTTAATTCAAAACCTGTATCTCCACCTACCAATGCCTATGCATACAGAGCTTATATTGAAACGCTACTAAATTACGGGCCTGCTGCAAAAGCATCCCATCTTTCTACTGTTCTATGGTGTGACGATACCGCTGGAAAAATGAACGATACAGAAAATTCCAATCAGGGTCTTGTAGAAAGACGGAAACTATTAGCTCATGATATACCTATTGACCTAATTTGTCATCTGCATACAGATGTCTTCAATCAAGAGAGGCTTCTAATCAATGGTGTTGAAGTGAGAGTACGCTTAGTGAAAGCTCGAGATAGCCTTTGCCTGATGGATCCTACCGGTAATTTTACCGTACATATCGAAGAGGCAAATCTTCTTGTTAGACGTGTAAAGATCAGCCCGAGTATATTGCTGGCGCACGCTCAATCGCTCTCAAAAACAACTGCTAAATATCCTCTAACAAGGGTGGAGGTTAAAGCAATAACTATGCATAGTGGTGTGCACGGTGAGACTTTGGATAACATTGTACTGGGTCAACTACCGAAAAGAATAATCATTGGCTTTGTCAATAATAAAGCTTTTAATGGTGATCGAATGCTCAATCCATTCAATTTTGAACACTTTAATATAAACTTTTTATGCTTGTACGTTGACGGTGTACAGGTACCTTCAAAACCATTGCAACCCGATTTTACAACAAGAAATCTGTACGTAGATGCATACCATACTCTTTTCTCTGGTACAGGCATACATTTCCTCAACGAAGGCAATCAAATAACCCGTGATTCCTATCCACACGGGTATTGCCTCTTTGCATTTGATTTGACTCCAGATTTATCGGCGAACGATAGCGGCCACTGGAATTTGATCAAACATGGTAGCATTCGATTGGAAGTACGCTTCAGTAATCCGTTAACAGAAACAGTCAATTGCATTCTATACTCAGAGTATGAAAACATTTTAGAAATTGATGCATCTCGTCAAGCCATAGTCGATTTTAGTAGCTAATATTTTAATATATAGATGTCGCTATGCTCTACCACATTACATATAAAGACTCGATCATGATTGTCTCCGAATAGATGTAACGCTATAAACAGCCTTTGCAATGGACAGTCTTCAAATATTGAAAAATCTGATAAAAATCCGCTGCCATACTATCGGTGTATTCCCGGCCGACCAAATACCGAGAGTTTGGACGAAACCGGGTGCATTTATCACCAATACGGATGATCACACGAAACCGGGTATGCATTGGGTCGCTATGTATATCGATAAATCTTGTAATGCATTTTATTTTGATAGTTTTGGTCTACCGCCGTTCATACCTGACCATATCAACCGATTGCGAAAAAATTGTAAACAGTTTCGTTGGAATGACATTCGACTACAGAATGATTCCTCCAACGTATGCGGCCAATATTGTATTATGTTTCTGCGTTATATGAGTGATGGTTCAGGTTACAATAAATTTCTCAATAATTTCTCTGACAATCTACAAAAAAATGATGACATAGCTAGACAGTATGTACGATGCGCGAAAAAAGCTGATGAGTCCTTCGTAGGAAATGGTGGCTGCCTTGTCAGATGTTTACAAAGCTGTTGTTCTTCGAAGATGTCATTATTGTAACGTATAAAGTGTCGCGTCAAATGAAAATTTGAATCAGCATTCGGTCTCTTTGTCGACCCCCCTACCCAGGGGCTTGCTCGGGGCCTCCCACTATCGCCACATTTCAAACTGCACATTACGAATTCACGATTAGTGCTAGTTTGTCAGTCGTCCAGAGAACAGCCAAGACGCGCCTACAAGAATGGCTTCGTATCCACAGCAACAAATGTTACTTTGTGCTTTGTACGGGCTAGATAACAGATGTTCAAAAAAAATTATCGTTGGCATGGAATACGACTCTTTAGAGGACGAAGACTACAAACCAGTAGTAAGATTATTGAGTAGTGAATTCAACGGCGTAGCCTTCTCAAGTGCTAGCTGGGAGATATTCAAGAGTAAATTCTCAGATATCTTAAAATACTTTGCTGGGGAAGCTGATTTTCTAAAAAGCGTGACAGTTGAGGGTCCTGGCTGGAAACTTAAATACACAAACGATAACGAGGACAAAATCATCGTAATTAAACAGAGTTTCTCACCCATGGAGCCCAAAACGCCAAAAAGGATTCAAGGATCCATTACGCTGGACGAATCGACATTTGGGTGTTTAAAAAATTATATTCATAAATGTATTGATTTACGTCTCTGGTGTTTCGAAGTAATAGGAGGTAGTGTAAGCGAGAGTGTGAAAAATATTGCAGATTTTATAATAAACAAAAGTAAAGATTATATGGAGGAATCTCATTTATTAAGTTATTCGCCGAGAATTGTGAAAAAATATGTGAATTTAATCGACGATAGAGTGCTTACTACATTTAAGGAAAACGTTGACGGTTATTGTAAAAAATATCATCAATACGCTTCTGAGCTTGAAAAAATTGAAATTGAAAATTTGTTGTATGAACTAGCTTCGTTACATATGTACAACTTAATAAATATGCTCGATAAAAGGTTGGAAAATTAATCAAACTGTGTATTTTATTCACCTGTAAATCCATAATCCACCTCCTTTTCACATTCATAATTATTACGTTAAAAAAAGTAAGGAAAAAGAAAAGCAGGAAAAAAAAAAGTTAAGTAAAAACCATCTTTCCCATTCCAAACTCCCCACCCACACATTAAACATCACTCCCACCCTTGAGCCCTCCCTCCCCATGGGCCTCTCCCTTCCTTCCTATGGGTCTCCCCTCTCCCCAATTACATGGATGGCCCCCTCCCCCAATTACATGATATGCACACCCCCTCTCCTCCCCAGACTATGGACACGTCATTGCAAATCTCCCCACCGCTCTGGGTGCGGTGGTGGGGGTTTGTTTTGACGCTCCATAGTCCGGGGTATACTACTATGGTTATTTCATTTAAAAAATTGTAAGTTCATGAGTTATAGTTATGTATATAACGATAAAGTCTTATAAATTCATAAGTTTGAAACATCGATTTGAGGCAGATGCAATAGTCCGTTTTAGCTCAAACTTTTAACACAGTTTAAATCAGCTTATCAAGAACCGTTTTGTTCGAACCATTTTACAGTACATTTTTATTTTAACGTCTAAAATGCAGATTAAAGTAAAAATATTTCCCGGCAAAGTAGATCGAGACAAGTGAAAGTTTTTTTCGCTCATTGGGCGACCCTTCGGAGACATTTTGGTGACCCTTCGACGGCGGAAACTTCGGCCTGCGTTAATCCTTTTAATGACGGTCACAGAGATTATAACTTCCATTTATTATAAATTCTAAATTGTTTATATGTAATATATAAACTTATGATTTGACAAAATTATATTTTTATTTTAAATAATATTAAAAACAAAATTTGAATCATGAAAATCCATCAATATTTACTTTTTTAGACTGAAAATTGATTTTTTGTTTGTTAAACTATTTTTTAAATAATTTTTTTTCACACCCAACCATAAAGTGCCAACTTTATTCCCTGGAATGGAATAGACAGTTGGCGTTTTAAGGTTGTGCGTGAAAAAAAATCGTATATGCACCATGGGAGTAAATAAAGAATGCATCAAATCGCATATTTATCACCCTCGCCTTCGGCTCGGGCGATAATTACATGCGATTTGAGACATTCTTTATTTTTACTCCCTAGGTGCATAATATACTATTATAATCTTGTAAGTTTCACACCTAAGGATTTTAGTTTTATCCTAACTTTTTATACAAAATTTAATTAAATTTGCAACAAATTGTATCAGATATAAATGTAAGATTTAAATGAAGGGGAAATTCAAGTATACACATAATTGAAATGAAAACAATATATTATTACAGCTAGTACAATGTTTCTCTCTCTCTCTCTCTCTCTCTCTCTCTCTCTCTCTCTCTTCTCTCTGTCTCTTTCTCTCTCTCTCTTTACGTCACTTACATATATAATTATGTCCATATTTTACATATACAATATATAATATATACATTTAAAAATATACATCGAGATAGGAGAATATTTTGGGCAATAAAATTAAAACTTTATTTCCCCACCATAATTAGATATTAAATCATGAAATGATTTTTTGGTGCAGTCTACAGAATATTTCTTGTACACTTGCACTGTTTGCATTATTTTTTCTCTTGTAGTGTCTTTTTTTGTCAAAACATAATGATATTCTGCTATTAAAGTGACTCCTCTTTCAGCACGATCATTTACTACTTGTAGAGCTTCAATACTTTTCAAATTTTCTAAATAATCGGTTCTCTTTTCCCAGGTTTTGACATCAAATTTCAAGAACTCATGGTCAAGATGAAAGTTTTCAAAAATCTGTAGCGTACTATTACTAACGAAATCATCTACATTCATTGACATTGTTATATCCTGACTACTACTCTCACTAATAATCAGAATATAACTTAAAGATATGGTATAGGGTATATGGACTCTCCTAAACAAACAGTACTTTTTAGAAAAACTTACCTTTTTGTAAATAACTACTTCGCTAAGTGGTTAATAAATCCCTCTTATATCTTTGTCGATGTTTTATAGATTGTTAGTGGTACGAGCAACAAATTATTACACACAATATTTAAATAGAAAATAACAATGCAACTTTATTTGGCAATCAAAATACTAATATACTCCGCCAATTTTCGGACCGGCGTGGACGGAGTCAATACAAAAATCAGACTGCGCAATTGAGAGCATTGAGTCTCTTTTAAGGGGTTATGCCTGAGTTAAACCTGAAAAAAACAAATTATTAGTTATTAGGCAAAAAAAAATTATTTATAAGTAATATTAAAAAAATTCTTTTTTCTACTTAAAGTATACATATTAATTGTAATTTTACATATTTTTAAACAATTATATATCTATACTTACTATACAAACAATTCCATGTGTGAGGTATTAAATTTGATCAGATTTTTCCCTTTGCCGTATGAATTCTCAGCATCCGGGTGATGAATATAGACCAAACTGGATGGACAATCTTGTAAATGTCTTTCTCCTCAGCTTGAACGGAAGGGATTACTGAAACATAAAAATTTTAAATATTTAGAAACACATAAGGTCATAATATTCATAATTATAGTGAATTATGCATATGTTCACATGCGTAACATTCTTTAAACTTACCTTAGCCAATTTCCCTCCGTTCGAGCAGTGAAGAAGGGCTTCCTGGAGTTCTCTAAAAAATTTCAGCTTGATCGGTCCCATAGTTGTTGAGAAATCCTGCGGCAACTGACCTAAAATCACAAAAATTCAAAACTTGAGAAAACTGCATTTAAAGTTTATACATGAAACTTATTTCCATTTATCGGGTAGAACTTACAGAAACTGCTTGCCATATTTTTTTGTGTTTTGGCATAAAATATCCCTGTATTAAGGGATATATTAAGACCCGGGTGCCACACATATTGATATACTAGTATCAAAAGCTGAAATTGAAATATAAATTTTTATATGCTGTAACGTCCTACGACGTTATTTATTTTTAAATCTATTATTTATTAATTTAAACTATTTTTTCAAAATTCAAAACACAAATGATGATGTCAATTTCGAAACGTTATATTTTGAATGCGCGCTGTAATTTCGTAAAACATGTCAGCATGTGTTACTTATTCGGCAATCGTTATACTTTAAAACTGATTATTAAGCGTTACACATTAAGAGTTGGTCAACGTATTCGGGCTTTAAAAGAGTCGAATTGGCCTCATTTTAATTAGTCTCGTGTTTAAGTCCGAACTCCGTACCTCGCGGTTCGTCAATTGCGGAGATATTTATTGTACTTCTAAGTACTAGATTTTGAATAAAGAAACAAATACATTTTTAAACGTGAGGTGTAATCATTTGCAAAGCCATTCAATCCTACAATCTACAAGTTAGCAGAAACGATAAAAGCAGAAAAGCAGGAAGAAAAAGACGAGGATAGCAGAAGCAGCAAAATAAGACAAGTGAAGCAGAAAAAGGTAAGTCAAATAAATACATTAAAAGTACATATCGGAGCGGGTAACGAGTCTAAACCCAGCCACTAATAACAATTATATACGCGCTCATAAATAATCTAAATAAAATCCTGCATGCTCTCAAATACATGTCCTACCTATGAGGTGAGAGTGTAGGTGGGACGTAACAACGCATTAACAGTCAGTATGTTTCATATGAATATAATTGTTGGTATTGCTTACCCATGACTTTCTAGGATTGTTAATAGTTACAGCCAACTTCCACAACATCTAACCTTGCATCGAACACAGAAGTACCTTATTGTTCACATGCCATTGACAGCTTATATACCTAAAAATAAAGAACACACTCACAAAGAACAAGTTCTTCACAAATAATGTGTTATTTAGAGTCCAAAATACTTATCTAAATTTAAACACCACTGACACTCAGAAGTTTTCACTTCAGATCAAAATTCACAACATCAAGCTTGCACTAGACTGCAGATCAAGCAGACGAAAGAGCTGTCTGATAGCAAACTTAACTAGGTTGGTAAAACAGTGATTGGCTTTTCCATATGCTGGATGGTACCATGTTTTTAGGTGGTAATTTATAAAAATATTTTAGTTTGCACGCATGCTTATTCCCATATAGCACCTAACACTCTGGGAATATTGCTGGAATGTTACTTTGGTAAGTAAAGTAGGATCAATTATGTTGCAGGAAGGTTACGTAACCTGTTGGCCACGGTCAGGCAACATTGCTGCGAATTGAAATGTCCGTTTTAATATTACATCGATTCGTGGAAAGTTATATTACAGTAATATTGTAGTAAGCTTATTCAACATTCCCAGAAAATTAATATATTATAAATTTTTTTTCGATTTTTTCGCAAAAATTTCTTCACTACTGAAATATTACAGCAATGTTATGGTAACATTGCACAATGTTATCACAATATTACTGGAATATAATATCTTACAAAGGGATAAAAAAAAATGTTTAAAAAAATTTTCTCCGGTCGAGATTTGAACCCAACTCCTTTCGCTCAGTAAACTCGCTCGTTATCCACTGAGCTATTCTTTTGTTATTGTCAAATGATTTTGAGCCTAAGTTATATTTTGAAGGCCCTCGTTTACCTTTCATTTTAATCAACACTTTAACTTCAATGACAACAACAAAAGAATAGCTCAGTGGATAGCGAGTGAGTTTACTGAGCGAAAGGAGTTGGGTTCAAATCCCGACCGGAGAAAATTTTTTTAAACATTTTTTTTTATCCCTTTGTAAGATAGTATATTCCAGTAATATTGTGATAACATTGTGCAATGTTACCATAACATTGCTGTAATATTTCAGTAGGGAAGAAATTTTTTCGAAAAAATCGAAAAAAAATTTATAATATATTAATGTTTTGGGAATGTTGAATAAGCTTACTACAATATTACTGTAATAGAACTTTCCACGAATCGATGTAATATTAAAACGGACATTTCACTTCGCAGCAATGTTGCCTGACCGTGGTCAACAGGTTACGTAACCTTCCTGCTACATAATTGATCCTACTTTACTTACCAAAGTAACATTCCAGCAATATTCCCAGAGTGTTAGGTGCTATATGGGTTATTTTATTAAAAAGATTAAATTAATGAAACAGATAAATTTATTTTATTTTTAACATTCACAATAAAAAAATCTATGCTTTTATCAGAATGAGCTATTTACTATATGCAATAATTCATAAATAAATAATTTGTGTTATTTTTAATAAAACTGTCTTTTATCAAATGGAGTTTGTATGCACATTTAACGTTAAATTTTCTATAAAAATGTAATGGCTTTGAATAAACAAAAGCGCTATAGAATAAAATATGAAAAATACTTAATTTTGACAAATTATATATTTTTAGTATTTTGCGTATAATTTTGTAACGAAATTTTTTCGGGCAAAAGGAGTTTCAACAGTATATTCTACAGTAAATTTGCTATTAAAAAATCAAATAAAAAAAAATTTGATTTTTTTGAATTTTAACTCAGGCATAACCCCTTAAACGCAAAACCTCGTTTACAAATTTACAGCATTATTGATATTAATTGTTCAATATTTTATAAACCTACTTCTATAATACAATACTTTCAAAAGTATAACGCTTATTCTGCGTTTCGCAAACCCAGCATTAGCAGAACGCTTACTTTTGAAAGTGTCACACCTCACAATTGATATAATCAATTGATTTGAATTTTGAAATAACTGATTTTCAAAATAAAAGTTATACTTTTAATTCTCTTCAAATAATAAAAATAAACAAAATAGATAACGTCGTAGGACGTTACAACATTAAACTGTGAATGTCAGTAATATCGATTTGTCTTCGAATGCGATAATCTGCTTTTCCATCTACGTCGAAAATAACTTTAGCCATTTTATTTTTCGATTCTACAAACACAGCTTTATCGAAAAATGACAAACCAATCAGTTCTTCGACAATGTACCATAAGTGATTTAAAAAACTTTTTAAAACATTTAAACGTAGTAATTCTCTTAAACGATTACAAGAAGCTAAACTTTGTAGTAATTGTAGATCGTGCCTTGGAGCGGCTGCTGCGTCAGTTGCAGTATACCAGACTTTTGCATTAATCGTTGCAATAAAAATGCACATGTCTCGAAGTCCTGATTCATATTCTTTTGCTAAAGAAAACTGACCTCTAAACATGTATATTTTTAAAGCATAGATTGTTTTAGCCATCCACCTCCGGGATCTATAAATTTAACATGTTCTTTAGGCGTCGCTCCTAGGAAAATTAAAATAAGAGCTAATAGTTCTTGGTAGTCCCCTCTCACTAATTTGTTCTCCTAAAAAATTCATTTTAATTCGTATAGTTTTAATTTAAACCATATTGAAGTATTAAAATATTTAATAGTTTACCTCTAACTGTTTGATTAAATTATGTATATCTGGTAGTCGTTTTAAAACATCAGATTGATCCACTCCTCGTGTATATTTTTGCTGATCAATTGTGCTGCAGCTATGCTTAAAACTTTTAAATAAAGCATTGTCCGGTCCATTTGTTTTTATTTTCAGCGCATCTTCGAAAGCAGCTCCTAAAAGAAGCTTAAAAATGTAATGACGGCATGCAAAATGCAACAACTTTTCTTGCAGTAAATTTTCTAGCAATACACAAGCTCCAGTATGTATATACCAGTATATATATATATATATATACTAGTATACCATATATCCAGTATATATATACCTGTGTTTGCAGCTGTTGTATCAAAGCACACGCCGCCGACACATGCCATTCTTTTAGCAACTCAAAGATTGTATCTGCGTGCGCTTTTCCTGTTCCTTTGGGTAGCTTTCGAACACCTAGAAGTAAAACGGTTTCCAATCCTGATGCGACGACTGGCAAATAATGCGCCTTTTTATTAAAATCTTCTGGATCCAGCAAATCTTTTCCATCCCATTGGACAGTTACGCCTGGACTGATATTAATATTTGAATAGAACATTGATTTCAACATAAAACTGAATTTAACAAAATTTTATCTTTTTACGGGTAATAACATAATGCTTCATTTTTTCCATACATTGAAAAAAAACTCCATGTACAACTCCATATATTCTTTTAATTCATGTGAGAGAACGGATAAACATTTAAAATTTTAAGGAATTAATAAAATGAATTCTAATTTTTTTCAATAATTTTTTTCTATATCACATGTAGTTTTGAATGTATGCAAAAAACGAAGCGTTATGTTATTACACGTAAAAAGATAAAATTTTGTTAAATTCAGTTTTATGTTCAAATAAATGTTTTATTTACCTTTAAACCAAATTGTAATAATTATTACCTTTCATTTCCTTCTACAAAAAAAAGAATGCTACCATTATTTTTATTCTGTTTCGGTGCATAAAATCAGAAAAAAAATTATCATTCTAAGTATAATAGAACCCGATATATTTCTAAATTTTCAGGAGATAGCGATTTGAAGTCGCTCGATCGTATTTTCGCTACTCAAAAAAAGTATTTTTAGATTTTCAATAAGTTTGTTTTTTGCAGCGTGGCAGGCTTAGTTAACAATGGGAAACATTTTTTTCATTGAAAGTGCTCCTGTGTAAAATTCATGCTGTGTATTGTTGTAAGGTTTGCCGTAATGCGTACAAAAATTTTTTTAAATTTCTGTAGAGGGACTTTTTTTGTACACATGTGCAAAAGAAAGTGATATTTTAAATTAACTTTTTAATTTTTAAAAACTATTTAACTTAATTGCCTTGTTTCCGCGTTTTTAGCATTAACGATTAATAAAAATATTATTCTCGAAAAACGAAACAACGTGCTGTTTTTGAAGTTTATTTTGCAATATGTTTCCGACCAGTACAGTATTGCAAACAAATTTTACACAAATTTTATTTTTAATACAAATAATTATACTTACAGCTATTGGTAGGTGCGTTTTCGTCATTATCTTCTCTGTTTACATTTTCTAAAACGTCAGCCGAATTAATAAAATATGGCAAGTAGCCCACACGACCCTTCTCTCGCTAAGCTAATAAAAAATTCTTATCATTTTTGCACTGCATATCCTCCAATGCTTCCGCATATGCAATGTCGAATAAATTATCCAATTGATCCACGAACGTTTGCTCCCTGGATCGTTTGACACTTGCATTTTTTTCACCATACAGCACTTGTAAATATTGTTTTTGATACAATTTTTCGATTTGCATATGCACATGTTGTAGCACATGTATTTGCATAAGCACATGTTGTATTTTATCGTACACAATGTTTGACGATTCACGCAATGTTTTTTCAAGTTCTTGTGATTATACAGGAAACATGCCAAAACTTGACGATTAGAGGGCAATTTATTCTCTTTAATATCACTTATTTCCTCCAAAATCCATTTTCGCTCTATGCGAGGCATTTTCATCGATGAACTTCACACTTTGCACGCTAGTCGCAGACTGAATTGAGAAACCGAAAGCAGCGGAAAGCGTCTAGTTGAATGTGTACCTAGTGAACAAATTCACAGACTTACCTGAGGCTTTGCAGCAAATCATATAAATCCCTGAAAAAATTTATAACACTTCGTAGAAAATTGAAGCATTATTTGGCAAGGTCAAGGGGCTTGAGTCCACGGTATACCTAGAACTACTATCCACGAAGATAATAAATCTAGAGTAAGCTATTCCGTTGAAATCTGTCTTTCTTGCGATCACGCTCTCTCTCTCTCTCTCTCTCTCTCTCTCTCTCTCTCTCTCTCTCTCTGCCTGCGCCTCTCTCCCCCTCCCTCACTATCGTCCTTTCTCTCCCATATTTGCAATATTAATATATTTGCATATTATATCACTTACTCACTCACTCACTCACTCAATACTTTAACACCGAGCATGAGGCTGGATACGCAGGTGCGCATAACCTACTTCGCGTTAATGCAAAGAAGAAGGGCGACGACATTAAAAAGTGGTTAAGCAATCAAGATGCTTACACTCTACACAGATCTGTTAGACGGAAATTCCCTAGACTAATGTACAACGTTAGCAATGTCGATGATTACTGGGAGATGGATTTATGTGACATGCAATCGCTCAAAACGTACAATGATAATTTTGCGTATTTACTCGTGGTAATAGATATTCTTAGCAAATACGCTTGGATCGAGCCTCTACGTGACAAAAGCGTTAAAAGTGTCGTAGCCGGTTTTGATAAGTTGTTGAAAAGAGTCGATGGCCGTCGTCCTGTTCTCGTACAGACAGACCGGGGTAAAGAGTTTGTTGAATCAGATTTCCAAAATTATTTGAAACAACGGGATATAAATTTTCGAGTTGCTCGTAATCCCGATATTAAAGTAGCCGTAGTAGAGCGTCTAAATCGCACAGTCGAGGAACGCATGTTTAGATATTTTACTCATAAAAGTACGCACAGTTATATCGATGTTATTCAGAATATCGTATATGCATACAATCACCCGAGGCAGTGGTATTAAAATGGTTCCAGCAGCGGTGAACGTTGGTAATGTAGCTGTGGCTACAAAAAATTTGCAAAAGAGAGCGCTCAGTCGGCGGAAAAAACCTAGAGCAAATATATACAAGATCGGCGACCACGTACGTATCAGTCGAACGAAAGGCACCTTCGACAAAGGTTACGAGAAGAACTACTGGGAGGAGATCTTCAAAGTTTCACGTATATCTCTTCGTCGAAATCTCTAAACGTACGAGCTGTGTGATTTAGAGGGTGAGGTAATCGATGGATTTTTCTATTTTGAAGAATTAGTGCGAGTCGGTGACGATCGTGTTGCGCAGAATCAGGAATTCAAAGTGGAACGTGTAATCAAGAGCAGATGACGTGGTGCTAAAAAACAACTTTTCGTAAAGTGGCTCGGTTATCCCGATAAATTCAATTTGTGGGTGAAAGCTCGTGATATTACGAGACTTTAGGCATGGCTGAAGAAGAGTTTTATCTGGTATTACCGAGCAACAGTAGTATGAAATATTTTCCGGATAATACTACGACATGTTTCAATACACAGTTGTCACACGAAATTCGACTGCACGGAAACTAGTCTGTAGTGCTAATGGTAATTCACATACCATGCACGGTGGTACACATTCAAAAAGATGATTGTATTATAAAGTTTGCTAAAGGTAGTGATAGAAAATCTTCAATGTATGCAGATACAAAACAGCTAATAACAAATAAAAGAAAGAGAAGTGCACCACGATATTTGACAGACTTGCCAGATTTTGTATTCACCGACTATACCTTTCCAGCGGGTGTTTACAATAGTCTTGCGGATCTTGCTGACGCTATAAATAGCATACCTGAATCTCATCTTCAGATTGAGTTAGCTGCAGAAAAGAGAGGACACTACAGGTTACGGAAAAGCTGCGAGTGCTCAGAGATACATTATTTCAATTTTAGCAAAATAATCACACGTGTTTTTGGCCTTGAGTATGACGAATTTACAAAGCACGACATTGTACCCCTCATTCCTTTAGACGGAACGAAAAATGCAAGTGTTGTTGGTAATAAACCGGGTTGCTTGGGGAGAGCTATAACAGACCAAATTTTCGTCTACTCGGATAATTGTATTCCATACACTATCGGAGACATCCAAGCATCTCTTTTACGTATCGTAACGCTCGACAATTCCTCCTATAAGTTTGGTACAACTATGGTGAAACAATTTTCACCCGGAAATTACATACCTGTTCTAAACAATACATTTCAAAATATAATAATAGATATAAGGGATCAAAATGGTAAACACATACCATTCGAGTACGGGACGTTGACTGTGACACTTCACTTTAAACGCACACGTTAAAAATGTATTACTACGGAGATTACTATGCCGATCAAATTGGTGGAGGCGGAGTACGACGCGTGTACATAGGATCTAATTATCAGCGAGGACATGCAGGAATAGGTAACTTTTTGAGCAGATTATTTCGAAAAGTCCTGCCTTATCTTACAAGTGGTGCTAAAGCCACGGGTAAAGAAGCAATAAGAGCAGGCATAAATGTGTTGGATGATGTGAGAAATCACGGAGTAAACTTTAAAGAAGCAGTTAATATGTGTGTACGCGAGTCTGGTCGAAAACTCAAGCATAAAGCCGCTAATAAAATTGCCGAAATGATGAAAGGTTCAGGATATAAGCAGCTTCGAAAGAAGCGCAAGCGGCAATCGTCCAAGAACAGTTCAACTGTGCGCATCAGCGTAAAAAGCGGTTGTGTCAAGAAGAGGAATAGGCGGAAGAGAAAGAATAAGACGAAGAATAAAAAGTGTGGTATTAGTAGGGTGAAAAGAGGAAGAAGAAGAGGAAAAACTACAAGTAAGAATCGAAAATCACGTAGTGTTGCCGACATTTTTGGAAGTACATAATAAATATGGCTTTTCTACATGCAAATTCATGCGAATGCATGAAATCTGAATTAGATTTATTTACACTACCGCCTACGCAAACCGCAGTGGAAAGCTCACAATTTATTCATTATAAACCAGTTTCATCGCTGACAGACGATGGGCCACTGGAATTTGTCGTTCCAAGTGGTAACAACTATATCGATCTTGCACATACGATGATAAGTATTCGTATGCAGATATTGTCAAAGTCGCTATTCCAAACCAGGATGCAGCTACAGAGTATGGTAAGGCTGCCGCAGTAAATAATACATTACATTCACTCTTCAATCAGATGGATTTATTCTTTAAAAAAAAATTGGTTTCACCGCCAAACAACACATAGCGTACATTGAGACATTACTAAATTATTTGCAAGAGTCGATGGACGCACATCTCACGAGTGGCCTTCGGTATGTAGACACTCCTGGAAAAATGGAATCGCCAGCCAATACTCTTGCAACTGATGCAAATGTGAATAAAGTGGGAGGTTCTTTTATTCGTTGGCGCAAGAAGAAGTTAAAGTTTAATATACATGTAGAACGTTGTCAGTATCCAAGGTCGACTTGCTGTACGTTGAGATTCAAATCCACACTCCCGACGGTGGATTTGAATATAGTCGGCTGAAATGGTATCCGAAATGATTGTACGCAAATAATGTAAATAGAGAGCTTCATATACTGCATCGCCAATAATTTGTAGTAAATATTGATATTTAAATTTTAACAGAAATTCTTATTGTCGCCAAGGACCCACGTAGTGGCAGGAACGGAAAGCGGCCAGGAAACTAATAAATGCGATAATCAAGATTATTATTGATTAACTTATTTCGTTTATTCAAGCTTTATATTAAGTAAATAAAAATATTGATTTATTTGTAGAAGAGCTATTTAGAAAGTAGCGATGCTATATTAATGCACGCGACGAGGTACTTTGTAGACGCCATGATGGCTTAATAATCCGGTACGAGAGACGCCATTTAATGCGCGTGAGGATTCGACCCGGGTGAAAATATATTCCTAAGTGATTACAAAATATTAATATCTACTATAAGAAAATAATAATATTTAGAGACATTCAAACTCTCACAAACTGATGGATATACGGTTATGTGCTGTATAAGAGGAGCTCTTCGTATACACGATGATCTCCCACCGGTTTGCGCACTCAGGCTGATTTCCGGTTTTTCCCTGTACCAGCACGCCGTACATCAGAGGTGAATAATTATCACCTTTATATCAACGCTCCTGTGTCGAGACTTGACGTCGCGAGACAATATGCGAGATTCTATCGCGCTAATAATAATGTGTACTAATAAGACACGCGACCGTGGATTAAAATAATAGTAGAGTGCCAGTAGAAGTGTTACTGGCTGTGGTGCTATATGGCGACTGACTCCAACATGGATGCCGACCCACGCGCTCGGTTTCGGCGAGGAAAGCCGAAAGCTCGCGCCGCCTCGACAGTACATATACGCTGGCTGCGCGGGGGCTCCCTCTCCACCGAACGTACTAGCAAGACGCGCCGACGGCGCGAGGGGAGAGAGAGCGAGGCGACACACACGAGCGCGCGGCATCCGCAGCCGAGAGCGAGAGCGGCAGAGTGGGGAGTCGAGAGCAACTCGGTACTCGGCTATCTGTGCGAGCTAAAGGCTCTTGCAAAAGGCTTAAATTACTGTCTGTTTTTCACAGAACGTAATAAAACTGTAGACCTACTGGGTCATTTGCTTTGCGATGTTTTTAATCAAAATAAGTTTCTGCTCAACAATGTTGAATTACGCTTAAGATTGGTCAGAAGTAAAGATTCTTTCTGGTTAATGGACAACTCGGATGATGGAAAATTCACTGTTCATATTAAGGAAGCTTCACTCATTGTACGTCGCGTTAAAGTAAGTCCTGGAGTTATGCTAGCCCACGCAAACACGCTCACAAAGCTACAGCAAAATATCCAATTCATCGTGTAGAAGTGAAGGCATTTACAATGCACAGTGGTATTCTCGGCGATACGCTGGACAACGTCATTCTAGGTCAAATACCGAAAAGAATAATTTCAGGATTTGTGGATAACAGGGCATTCAATGGAAATAGAAAACTCAATCCGTTTAATTTCGAACATTTTGATATAAACTATCTTTCAAATTTTTTCAGTATGTTTGGAGAAAATTTTTGAGTTTTTGGAAAACTTGGAAAATACAATTTTCCAAAATCATCTCCAAAAGTTATGAAAAAATTTGAGGGTGTTCTATGATTGATTTCAAGACATTTTTCTTCTATAAACTTTTTTCTATACTCAATAGTTTCCAAGAAAAAAATGAGCTAAGTATTTTATAATTTTTTTTTGGATTTGGCCGCCATTTTGTTGGAAGGAGTGATTGAAGGATTCTACGAAAATTCCCTCAGATACTTTGATAGTCTTGATCACCCCTGATCATACTTTTATAATGATTTCGTCCCGGTAACATTGTTTAAAAAATCCGCAAAGTTTATTTTTTGCAAAAATTTCCGCATTTTTTATTGTTTAAGTAGCTGTAACTTTTTTTATTATGCAGCCAATCATAATTTTGAGTCCAGATTCTGAAAGGGCATTAAATTTTACGTCGAAATGTGTGTCTCAAAAAATTTTCTAAGGCATATAAGTACAAAAAAAATCGCGTTGAAATTCGACAAAAAAGGCGTTTTGGTCGTTAATGGGTTAAGAAATATTAAGAATCGTTTTGTTCCTAAAGAAGTGGCTGTACTTGGATTAAAACATAGAGTTGTCGATCACTGGATTATCAAGGAGCCCCATAAATTTCAAGAACTACCGCTTGGTATTAAATGATCCGACGAATACATTTCCAGTCAGTATCCTGGAATTTGGTAGCACGAGGGTGATACTACCATCTAAAGCTTGGATTTTAATTTACAACAAGTAGCAAAAGTGGCTATACGTATTTTTACACGTGGTTACGACAATTGAAGATTTCTGGAAAACTGATGTACTAGTTGTGAATTTTTATAAAAACCTGATGCGAAACAAAAATGTACGTTCGAGAAATGTTAAGAGATTCGGGAAAGAAGCCTCTCTTGGTTCTGGATTTTGTAATCAATCATGTACTACGCTTATGCGTATTAATTATTAATTGTCCACTTTATCAATAAAATGTAATCTTTGTCAATTAACTATTTTTTCATTTCTAGAACCTTACTTACACCTCTATCCTATTTCGTCATCATCATCAAAATAGAATGGAATTTATCACCGGATGTGATGTTAACTTATGACTGATAAGCAGTCTATTCTCGGAGAAATGTAATCTGAGATCTTTGACAATTGGTAACTCTGGACGCTGCAAATACAATACACGTGCAGGAATTCATTGACGGTTATAATATTAATATGATACATTTCTTTTCCTGTTACATCACGCCCCTTGCATATTTCTAAGAACAGATAATGATATCCGGTGTCAGTTATTGTTTTAAATTCCATTGAAATGTAACCTCAGCTTTTTTTGACGGTTGGCGTCTCCATTATCGCTTTTTTCTCGTAATAAACCATAAAATATTAATCTTCATTTCTTCTTGTGTCATTCTAACCTTAAATTCCTACAAACCAGTATAAATACCCTAAACTGTAAATAGTTTTTCATTGTATCGTGGACCATCTCAGGATCAACATCGCATCATAAACAAGGGGAAAAAACTAAAGTGAAGGAGAGGAAGGAGGTGGAGTACCGACCTATCTCCGGTATGTACTTTCCACAATATTCCCCAAATATAGGATCTTATCCTAAACACCAAGGTTATAAACCATTTTAACCAAGCACCGATTCCACAAAGGACTCAAAATATCAAGCTTACAATAATTATGGAAAATAATAATAAAAAAGTTGTCATTTCGTTGAAATGGCTATCTTCTCTTACGTCGATCAAAATGGCCGACTCATGCGTCATTGAGTCAAAATGCTTGCACGAACAGTTACGCAACCAGATTACGCAATCCCCATGATGATGCCATTATTTTATCTTTTGTTATCGAAATTAAGGGGTTGTGCCTGAGTTCAACCTGAAAAAAACAAGTTATTAGTTATTAGGCAAAAAAAATTATTTATAAGTAATATTAAAAAAATTCTTTTTCCTACTTAAAGTATACATATTAATTGTAATTTTACATATTTTTAAACAATTATATATCTATACTTACTATACAAACAATTCCATGTGTGAAGTATTAAATTTGATCAGATTTTTCCCTTTGCCGTATGAATTCTCAGCATCCGGGTGATGAATATAGACCAAACTGGATGGACAATCTTCTAAATGTCTTTCTCCTCAGCTTGAACGGAAGGGATTACTGAAAAATAAAAAATTTAAATATTGAGAAACACATAAGGTCATAATATTCATAATTATAGTGAATTATGCATATGTTCACATGCGTAACATTCTTTAAACTTACATTAGCCAATTTCCCTCCGTTCAAGCAGTGACGAAGGATTCCCTGAAGCTCTCCAAAAAATTTCAGCTTGATTGGGCTGATGGTTCCTGAGAAATCCTGCGGCAAGTGATCTAAAATCATAAAAATTCAAAACATGAGAAAAATGAATTTAAAGTTTATGCAAGACACTTATGTATACTTATCGAATAGTACTTACATGAACTGCTTGGCATATTTCTTTTATATTTTAACATAAAATACCTATGTATTATGGGATGTATCAAGATCCGGGTGCTGTATATGTTGATGTACCAGTATCAAAAGCTGAAATTGAAATTTAATTTTTTGATACGCATTCACAATCAACATATTTTACATGAATATAATTTTTATAATTGCTTAACCATTTTTTAACAGGATTGTTAACAATTACAGTAGACTTTGAGCTGCTTTGAGACTATCTAACACACAGGCGTGCACATGATATTCATAGTCCGTATACCTAAAAATAAAGAATACACTCACAAAGAACCAATTCTTCACAAATAATATGTTATTTATAGTCCAAGCACTTATCTAAATTTGAAGATTAGTAGACTTAGAAGTTATCACAACAGCACAACATCCAGCTTGCACTAAACTACAGACAGCAGACGAAACAGCTGATGTCTGAATGCAAACTCGACTAGGTCGGTAAAATAGAGATTTCCCTTTCCATACGCTGTAAGGTGCCATGTTTTCAGCCGGTAATTTAAATTTGCACGTATGTTTTTTTATCCCTTTATAAGTTTGATTAAAAAATTACAAGATTAGATTTAAATGCTAAATTTATTTTATTTTGAACATTTAAAATAAAAATAAAATCTACGATTTTATAAAAATTAGTTATTTACAGTTTGTAATGATTCAGTAAATAATATGCGTGTTTTTTTTAATAAAAATGCATTTTCAAAAGAAGTTTGTAAACGCATTTAATTTTACATTTTCTATGAAAAGGCAATCGTTTTGAATAATCAAAAGTGCTATAAGACAAAACATCAATAATACGCAATTTTGAAAAATTACATTTTTTTAGTATTTGGCCTATAACTTTGTAGCGGAATTTTTTCGGGCAAAAAGGACTTCAGCAGCTTATTCTACAGTAAATTTGCCTTAAAAAAATGAAATAAAAAATGTTTTGATTTTTTTGAATTTTAACTCAGGCATAACCCCTTAATACATTGTAACCTACTTGTTTGATGTATAAACTTATCTTATCTTTGCTTATATCATAAAAATTATCATAATGACCTTTTTATGTGATAAAGGGTTATCTTAATTACCTCGGAAGATAAGCTACATTGTATCCTGTTTGTTTATGTAAATAAATATATTGTTTGAAGTGTAATCGTTATCTTATCTTTGTTTAGGTCATAAAAATTATCATAATGGGTTGTTTACATGATAAGGTTATCTTAATTACCTGATAAGAAGGTGGCGGCCCCAGTGGGTGTCAAATTACATGATAAGTTGGCGTTGGTGCCAGTGGATGTCAAATTACATGATAAGGTGGCGCCAGGGGGTGTCGGGTTACAAGATAAGGTAGACCGTTATGGAGGAGTGACGTCATTTATTTTGACTCCCCATAACGGTTTACATACTACTGAGAAATCAGTGAATATTCGTTGATGTCAAGACCAGCATATCGTGATGTCGGGAAAATTGCTCGTGATTGGAGAATTCTATTTGATGGTTATTTAAAGTTGCATTAAAGAGTTTATTCAAGGGATGAATGAATGTAGAGAGTCATCGCATTGAGATGATACGGATTCATTAAATGCATAGTCAGTCTGATATAATTATCACTAAAATATAAGATAATGTTAACCAATACTCTTAATAAATTAGAGTAGACTACACCAAAAAGCAAATCAAACTCAACCTAAAAGCTTGACTGTTCTGGTGTAAGTGTGTTCACAGATGTTTTAAGGTGGAGTTCTACCAAATTTCTTAACTTTTTTATTTAGTATTAATATATTTTCAAACTTTGAACTCTTATTTGGTACGAAAAATAAGGACGATTTGCAAATTTTGAGCAATTTTAACTGTTTATTAGCAGAAATATTGCAAATTCATTGTTAAAAATTAAGCTTTCTTTGAAAAGTCTCTTGCGCAATGGGTTTCCACTTAGACCAACCAAAAAATTTATGAGTACTTATGAAACCAAGCCGAATAAAGATACGAACACTGATTTACAAATGAAATTTTTCACAACCGTTAAGAGGGTCCGATACTCATTAATGGCGTGTCACTAACCATACGATATAAAAGTGCTTAAATAAAATAAATATAACGAATTACGCAAATTCAAAAGATAGTTGCCCTCCGTCTTGGTATCATCTGTCAATATGCAAAGTTTGAAATCGAAATATTTAGGTGTTGAGGAGAAAAATGCGAACGAAAATCAGTAGCTGTCAGCAGAAGCATTTACGTCAGGTTACTGCTACTGAATTTCGTTTGCATTTTTCTCCCCAATCCCTGAATATTTTGATTCCAAACTTTGTATGCTGATAGGTAATATCGAGACGAAGGGCAACTATCTCTTGGATTTGTGTAATTGATTATATTTATTAGATCTAAGCACTTTTTTATAGTACGTTTAGTGACGGGTCATTAGTGGCTATCGGATCCCCTTAAAAAATAAAAATCGATTTTTTGAACAAAAGTTTTGCGGACTTATAATTTAAAAATCAAATTTTCATTTTTTAGAGACTGTAAAAGATTTTTATTTGTAAATTGGCGTTCGTAACTTTATTCGGCTTGCTTTCATAAGTACTCATAAATTTTTTGGTTGGTCTAAATTGAAACCAATTGCGCAAGAGACTTTTCAAAGAAAGCTTATTTTTTAACAATGAATTTGCAATATTTCTGCTAATAAACCGTTAAAATTGCTCAAAATTTACAAATCGTCCTTATTTTTCGTACCAAATAAGAGTACAAAATTTGAAGAAATATTAGTACTAAACAAAAATGTTAAGAAATTTAGTAAAACTCCACCTTAATGAAAATCAAAATTATATTATTTAAAAAAAAACTTGACATGTTGTTTTTTAACCTCAAATAGAATTACTATACAAAATTTCAGACCTTTGAATATTACAGATCGTTTCCTCATTTAAATTATAGAATAATTTTCAAACTCTCCACCACTATTATGTAGCCAAAATTCTAAGTGTTTATTCAATCATCTAAATTAAAGGTTTTCAAACTTTCCATAGCCCATCTAACCCCTTGACAAGAGTTTATATGCTTATACACATCAACTTGAAAAATCTAAAACTCTCGTCAATAAAACATGTATGTACGTAAACAGCTTCGTATTAAGGGTCCATTGAACTGACAAACATTTTTTTTAGTATCACTTCGCTACCTTTTATTTTACGAAAATTCCAATTTTAATTTTCCAAAAAAAGTTGTGTTATCAATAAGTGAATTGGCACGTTTCTTTTATAAAAAATCAGTCGTGATGAAATAAATAAATAAATGAACATTTAAATTCGAAAAGTAAAGTGTAGAATAAAAACTAATTATTATACTAACCAATAGCTTTTTGCAGGAAGAAGTTATAAGGTAAAATGTTGTTATTTTCAAAGTGCTGGCAAAACATGAAAAATTATCTCAAATAGTTCAACTTTTTTGTACGTACTCGAGAAGAGTTGTATTTCAATACACTACGTTGCAAAGTGCGAGATTTTTATTAGGGGCGTCCCTGAGAGCTATTGTTAAAGTATCCAATTAATTAATCAGCTGTAATATTTCAGTGCAATCGAATTATAAATAAGTTTATTGCGAAGGTGGGATTTTTATCAAAATTTTAAGCCCCAGATGGACTCGTTGCAACTAATAGAAACCATTTTTTTTTCAATGTACAATAACGCTATGACAAAAAGTGATTTTCCATATTTTGAAGCTCGATTCCTTAAGTTCGAGACTTGAACTTTACAGTAAAACTATTGATCTTATGCGTAAGGAAGCTTTTTGATAAGTACTCAGCAGCTGCAAAAGTGTTCCTTAGATTTCAGCAGTCGGCGCCGTAGCCGGAGGAGTGGCCCTGTTGAAAGGTATCATCCATTTTTTCATTGATCTGTTGCTATTTATAGAAGTACCATCCGGATGGTATCCGGATGAAATAGCAACAGATCAATGAAAAAATGGATTTTAATTAATTTCAAAATTTAATTTTTTATGATGTGATTAAATCCTATTATATCGCATGATGAATTTGGACCTCATCACATGATATTTTCACATGTCATTATCAGCACTTTTATCATATGATAACATCATGCAGCAATCTCATGCGATTCCATCACATAATACCTTTCAACAGGGGGGTAGCCACGTTCGGCGCAGAGCTCGCCGTTCGAAATCCGGAAAGGCCAAACAATAGAAATTTTTTCCTTCAGTGTCAAAAATATAGGTAGGGACCTATGCCATTCGGTTAGAAATGATACATACTTTAATTAGACGTATCGTGCTCAAATTAGTTTTTAGCCGTGCATTTATTATAAAAAAAAAGATGCTAACGAATCTTTTTTTTTGTTTTTCGCTTAGAAGTTGAAAACTACGGGAGTAGGGATAAAACAACAATAGATAGTACTTGTCAAAAAGCTTCCTTAAGAGTAAGATCAATAGTTTTACTGTAAAGTTCAAGTTTTGAACTTCAGGAATCGAGCTGCAAAATATGGAAAATCACTTTTTGTTATAGCGTTATTGTATATTAAAAAAAAAACGTATCTCGGTTTCTATTGGTCGTACCAAGTCCATCTGGGGCTTAAAATTTCGATAAAAATCCCACCTTCTCAATAAACTTATTTATAATTCGATTCCACTTAAATATTATTTACAGCGAATTAATTAATTACATACTTTAACAATAGCTCCCAGGGACGCCCCTAATAAAAATATCGCACTTTGCAAAGTACTATATTGAAATATAACTACTCGAGTACGTACAAAAAAGTTGAACTATTTGAGATAATTTTTTATATTTTGCCAGCACTTGAAAATAACAACTTTTTCAATTTTTGGTTCTTATTGCACAAAAAGTATAGTAGATAGAGAATTCGGATTTTGCTTTTCGTAGAATAGAGAAAACGTAAAATAACTGTTTCAATTATTATAAACAATTTTCGATTTTGGCAGAATTCGCGTTTATTGCCAATTAAAAACTAAACTATTAGAGATTTTTTTTTAATTTTTACAGCCTTTTCAAGTCCTCGTATGAGTCTTATAATGCTCTGCATTGCCTGCGCTTGTGAGTACTTAATTTCCGTGCATTGAGTCCACTATTTTTAAGTACTCACGCAGAGCAATGGGGACCTACAGTTTTATGTACAGTGAAATATACAAGTTGTACACAGTGGAATCCGAACCACTGGAGCTCAGATGTATAGACACTTATGTAAACAAAGAGGTGTCCCCAAAATCGTCGAGATTCAGGCTTGAAACCAGGACCTCTGGATTACTAGCCTGATACTCTACCGATTGAGTCATTGACGCTTTAACTATTACAGATAGACGTATGCCATCGCTGACATTTTTCAATACGCAGACGAAAAACCAAAAAAAATTCGAAATTCCGACTTTAATTGTTTATAGCGAATTTGCTGTACAAATGCAGCTGTTTGCAGACTCGCATTATTAATGTACACACTCTTCCAAGTGGTTTAAGCCAATAAAATTGCTGTTTAGAATTTCTGTAAAAAAATTCAATTTCCAGCTGAATTTAACTGGCCACTGATTACTCTCATAGCATCCCAATGTAATCGAAATTCAACACTGTTAAGCATCTGCATTTAACTGACTCCCAAATCTAAGACGCTTCAATCCTACTGTCAACACATTACCAGTCAAGATACGAAGAATTTTATCCAAATCTTCATCTCCCAGACTGGATTGATCTGCTGCTTCAGTTATGTTGAAGAATAGGAGATTGCATGAGCGAGACATCCTATGCTGCAAGTCTCTGGCCAAACTGTCGATGATCAAGTTGTGTGATCCAGAGTTGACCTGAGGCTCCAAGACTTTGGTGGAGATTTCACTCAACTAACCCTTCCATCTTTCTTCCACTGAGTTCGTTTTAAAAGAAAAACTGTTCACATTTTTACATAAATCCTTGAGAGACTTACAATCCTTCACTATGCAAGCATCATATGAGGCTAGCTAAGTACAAATAATGTCTAAGTTGTTGTTATTACTTGGCATAAACATCATGATCTATATCTTTCTAGAACTCTTAGAACTGCAGTTTAGTGGAGAATTGCGCACTGAATCCATAGTATCACCAATGTGCAAACCATTGAAGTCTAGTGGGTTACCACTATACATCTGTACACTCCATCCAATGCAGTGCAGGCACTGTCTGCACGTGATGGATGAAAATCAGCTTTACACTGAGAGCAGCTAACACTATCAATAACTATTTTCCTGCAGCCATTAAATTTGTTTTACTCATGACCAACACAAAATATAACTTGATTAATTTAGAAAAATCAGCATGATAACTACCTCATTATTTCTCACTAATCCATTAATAACATTTATTACATGTTGATGCAGTCACAGTAACAAAATAAAATAAGAATCCTAAAAACTACTTATGCTTCTTTTGAATTTTTTAATAGTAATTTATACCGGACCAACCCTCTTAAATATAAAAAACATTAATATGTTGTATTAATGTAAACAACCATCTTATCGCAAATACATATTTTATGGATTCCAAAAACAAAATTACATTTTTTAATAATTAATTAAACAAAAATTGAATTGAATAAACAAATATTTAGTTCCAAGCTTTCTTGAAAAATAATAAGAAATTATAAAGTTTTGCCACTTGTTAACTTCCAATGCAATGAATGAAACCGTGTAACTTATGAAAACAGTAGACCATTGCCCTTTCATAATTTTAATTGTTAGACAGCAATTTCCAGGTTAATTTTTGTATTTAAATTAATTTTATATTTATATATCTTTTTACAATTAGACCTGATGAGAAGGCTGAAATGCCACATAAGTTAGTTGGCTTTCAATAAAAAGCATCAATCAATTTCTTTTTTCCCATGAAATTATACTTTTGATGCTGTAAAATTTATTTTAAGACAAAAAGATACAACTCATGAATATTATTGTTCATCCACTTAACCTATCAGATGCTCTTAGACACTACTATACTAAACTTAAAATATTTAAATTAGTTTCCTATTTTCCCATACAACACATTAATTTAACAAACTCAATTTTCAGTATTTAGAACAGAAATATATTGTATTGGCATAAAAAGTTTTAAAACAAGAACTTGATAGCATTGAATATTTTTAATATTGAAACAATGTTAAGTTGCTTACAATACCAAGCATTTTTGAACCGTCATACACAAAAATAAATAATGCTTTTTATAACAATCAACATCAAAAGTATACTTATTTAAATTTACTTTTCAAAATATTACAGTTCTAATTTTGATTACATAGCATAAAAACTTCAACATCAGTAATTTTGTTTTTTCTTCTATTTCGTTTAATAACTTAAAAAATCAAATCTTATCAGTTAACATTAATAGAGCTAAGACTAACAGAATGTACGTACTAAATGTTTATATTAATAAAAATATACTCTGTTAAAACTAACTAAACAACAATCCTGTAAATTAATGGGTATATGCAATTTATATGCTTTTACAGAGTTAATGAACTAAAAATAGTAGACAAGTTGATAAGATAGAATGGGTTGTACTTATACAATGTTAAATAATTGTTTACAAACCTAGTTGCTATTACATTTTTTCATCAAGCATTTACTTGGATAGTGCCCACAGAAAAACAAAATTTTTAAAATTCGAAGATTAACATTCAACATAAATAACAAAATGCAATATCGTTTTATTTTTAAAAAGAAAAATACAAAATAACCTCAAACGCACCTGGTGAAACAGTTTTTTCAAGAATTTGTATTAATTGGAGCGTTGTAGAATCCATCTGCACAATTTAAATTAATAATAACTTTTAAATATTTATTAACGGTTTCGTAACTTTAATACTTGGTTTTGAAAAATATTTGCCGGCATGTAAGTAATGTGTTCAATAACAAAAACAATAACATATAACGAATTAACCAGCCTACTACTTTCATAAATGACAATAAAAAATTTCGATTTTCAAATTATCGTCGTCCTATAAGAACATTGTATGTGTTTCATTAAAATATAAAATTAGATATTATTTAATCTGTATATTGTTCTTAAAATCATGCATCATTTTAATATTTTCTTTTGTAATAGTATTATATATTTTCATCGCTTATGTATAAATAATACATAATTTTTTTAATTTTGTATATTAATTTTTTATTTTATATATATATATACACAATCTTTTTATTATTTTTACATATAATTATAATTACATATAAAAATGAGCTAAATTTATTTTTTTCCGGTACATTATAAACTGATCGGAATTTGAAGTCGCCTTTTTGACCTAGGTCTAACACGATCATGGAATAGGGTTTTTTAATATAATGAAGTATGTAAGATCAAATCTGAATACTATATATAGTATTTGTACAATCAGCCATTATTAGGAGTTTAAAGTTGTAATGCGTCACCTGTGGACATCTTGGGAAATAAAACACATGGCGTCGACAAAGTCTCTGCGGTTTATATTAATAGTATGTGGCAGATGAGCATTTTTCATTATTATTTAAATTATAATAAGATAAAATGATATTTTGTCATTTTTTTATAAATGTCCATTTTTTCATTCTCAAAGAGAAAGCTTTGTAAAGGTGCAACTTTTGAAATTGAAAATTCTGATGAATTCCCACCGTTTACGTGTTTTATAGCACTGGGTGGAATAAATCCGCATTTATACCACGGCTGTCGGTGGAATAAGTAGTCTTGTGGCACCGTGAAGTTAGCGCACGAGCGCAGCAAGTGTGATAAGCAGAATAGACTGCTAATTCCACGGATAGTCGTGTCAGCGGATTTATTCTAATCAGTGCTATAAAATAATATCACTTATAAGAAGAGAGATGGACCCGTGGGCAGCGCCATATTGAATTTGAAAGCCGCCATTGGCCTATCTAAAGCCATATATAAGAGAACAGCTGTTGCGTATCAAAAAAGTCCGAAGAGGTCTGTTACGTTGTTCTATTTTTCTCGCACTTTAAGATGCATATACCTCGATTCTCTAACTTCAAAATGGGCTAAAAGAGATCCCTAGAAACAGATATTTGTTGATAAAAATGTTATTAAACATGAATTTGAAGAAAAGTTCTTTTTAGCATTTGAACATGAGCTGTCGATTGCTAGTGGTCGCATCAACTTTGTCGTGATCTGAGCCAAAATAAAATGAATTTGAAAATACAGAATAATAATTTTGCAATAAGTCGCCATTTTGAGATAACGAGGTCGGACTGGAAATTTTATATTATATGAACTACAAAGACATGTTTGATCGGAAGTCTGACCAAAAAAGGTAATTTTTTATATAAACTATTCCAATATGAAAATTTACAAAAATTTTTTTGGTTGTAAGTAATTTAGTGATGAAGAAAGTCAATTTTGCAAGTAGGAAAACTTGTGTACCTTATAGGAAATTCAATTCAAAACATTTTTTATACTGAACTTTTTCACCGATAAACCAAAAAAACATTTTTGAACTTTATTTTGCAATAATAACAATGTTCCGGGGTAGGTAGTTTGTAGAGACTTCATGGTAATTATCAGTACATTAACTCTTACCACTTCCAATAATAAAACTGCTAGTGGCACGAACTTTCTGTTAAAATCCCATGAGGCCCCGACTAAGAGTAAAATAAGGATAAACAATCGTGCGCCCTGAAATGAAAGTGACTATTCAAGTAACTATGAAAATGACAAGTAAAAAATTGCAACGGGTCAAGTACGTCGCACAGCAATGTACGTTCCCACGGCTGAGGCGGCTGTATTTATTTACGCGGTATACACGTACGTATAGAGTCCGCGTCGCACAGCGCGAGCGAGCGAACGTTCGCGGAAACACATACACACCACGCGCCGATCACCCGTGACGTCACAGGTGAGGATTCCGTTCCCCCACGGGAGAGACTCACTTTAACACGAATAGTGTTCGTGTATGTACACTCGGGGTTATATGTGTACATTTTCCTCGCGCAGCCAGTAACCATGTAAGCATGTCACTGCGCCGCGGTTTCTTCCCCTTTTTCGGCGGTTTCAGCGGTTTCGGCGGTTGATCGCGAGGAGCTCAGACGAGTGCGTCGGAGAATCATTCTCTCCTCGGACGTCAACTACATTGGTCATCATCCAACTCTACACTCCGAGAAGGTAATCGTCATCGCTCACGGTGGACTTGCCAAGCAACCGCGAATACTTCTTTTATCCGTGCGGAATGCGCCTATCAACACCTCGACGGACGACCGGGATCGACGCTCCTCTCGCAGCCTCTCCACGTGTCGTGATTCGCGCTCGTGTGTGTGTATGTGCATAGTGCGCGCCGTATCGAAAAACAAGGAGCTTGCTCTCCATCGCGAATAACTCAATTACTTTTGCCGTAGGGCAGACACCCTTTGCGAGAAGGCGCCGGTTGGCCGTAAGCATCGGATGTCCCTTTGGGACATAGCGTGTCGAAGTAAACAATTCGATACTAGCGTTTCTTGGATTTTGCGATCGACCTCAGTGCATTTATCGGCGCCGGTTATTTAGCATTTCGCTCACGCATCTTCTTGATTTGCTCGCGTCATGATTCTTAGTATCTGTACTGCACTGATGTCCCGCGTAAATCAATGCTTTCCATCGCGTTTAAACAAGGTGTATCACAGCAAGTGTGATAGATCACGTCAGAAGGAGGTAAATGGGAAGTACCCATTTTAGCCACAGTGCCCCCGAGATCGGCCGGCAACGCCAAGCGTTGATCTCGAGCATCCTGGACGTACCACGTAGCTGCGAGGTCGCGACGTAAAAACAAATCCATGAATTAAATACTTGTAACCCTCTAGGGCGTATGCCAAACAATTTTGCTTTTCTTAGTCCCCGGGGTCAATGTCACGCCCCGGCAACTCGGCCTTTGGTTGCTTAAATTCTCTTTATGCTTATTGACACGCGTTTCGCAATTAAACAAGCCAGTAGGGCGAAACCAGTGTACCGAATAAACAAATTATTAAAACCATTCTACTTGTCATAATTACATCTCGCATGCAGCATGTCACTTACCGCCTTGTGAGGGGCGAGTAAGTTTTCTTTATGTTATATCCTCCCACTATTAATCTACCTAAGCTACCCCTTGCTACCTAAACTACCTTATCCTCTTACATTGGCTGGCTCGATTGTCATGGTCGCCCATGAATGCTATGTTGAACTGAAGAAGCGCCAATGTATCCGATCTTCCTGTAATATCCCAGTATAGCCACATTTTCCCACGTTCATTAACTACCCATTATTATTATTTTCCGTACCCGCTAGCGGCAGTCGCAGATGTTCCCAGGAGAATCCCTTATCATTTAAGGTTATTATTTGCAGTACGTCGAGCTTTCCAGCCGAGGGTGAACCAGAGCTGCACCTTGCGCATATTATTATTTTCAGCAATTTATTATTATTTGGGTGATTTATTGAATAAATCCTGACTGTGTGCGAATGCACTTTACTTGTCATCTTCTCATTTATACATGCACCCTATCACCTTACAGCGGAGTCATACCTCCGGGTTCAAACTACACCTCTCTCTGCCGCGAGTAAATAAATAAATTCATTTCATATTTATTTTTATTCCTTTCACATATGTGATTCTTAAGGAGTTACGCGGCGTGTGAGTATTGCGAGGCTCACGGACTCCCGTAAATTCAATACGAACCTCGCAATGGTACCCATGGTGGGACCCCGAGTATCAAGTGTGATGCTGTAAGACTTTCAGCTCAAGCTGAAAGAGGTGGAAGGGATTGTGTGCATAAGTGAGTTATAGGGATAGTTGTGTTTAAATAAGAACCTCGCAAAAAGGCTGGGATAGCAACAAACGAAGTGTGCAATCTTTCGCAGTCATTTACAACCATTTACCCCTGTTTTAGACTAACAATTTTAACTTTGACAATAATACATTATGAATATTACTCTTGCTTCGTGCCGACGCTATTGCATAGGATCATAGGTGATATGTATAATCTACTTTTGATCGGACAAAAAAATAACGTTATATTTTATTCTAACAAACTGAACTCTGACAAATAAATATTATACAAAAATGACGTCATTTTACAGATTAGAAAAAGTCAATCATTTGAAGTATATTATCAAAAATAATTTACGTATTCACACATATGCGTCAATCATCGAAAAAATCCATTAAAATTTATATAAAGTTCTAAAATTTTGGCAAATAAGATATAAGAGCAAAAATTTAAGTATGAGGAATAACAAGTGTTCGTGGCTCAGTGGTACAGTCTGGGACTATGAATCAAAACATGTCAAGTTCGATCCCCTTTCAGGGGACATTTTTTTATCTTTTTTTTCTTTAAGTTACTAATTACTACTTATAGCGCAAAATCTGAACTCTGTAAATACGACCGCAACCGTAACATCTGTCGTGATTACGGCGCGGTCGTTCAATGTCCGGCTAGAGCAGTCGATGACGTTGCTGCTGGTTCAGGTGTCGCATAAAGCGTTCACGACGCTCCCGCGCACGATTGATTCGCGCGGCTATATTTTGCAGATCTTGCTAGCGCTCGAGGCGTAAAATACGCTGACGAGTACGCCAGATAAACTGTTGCATCCTTAAGTAGCGATATAGCCGCGCTTCATGCACAGGCTCGCGAACGGGATCATATTTTCCTTTGATGGCTGGTAACGGCCTTGACTGGTGCTCATCCTCGATCGTCTCGGCATCACTGTCAACGGAACCATAGCCGGAGTCGATGCCATCGTCGCCGTCGTCGTCGTCGTCATCATCATCGTCGTTACTATCACCACCATCCTCACCGTCACCCTCGCCAGCCATAGGCCCGCCTCGATCCCGGTATCTTCAACTGCCATCACCGCTACCCCCATACCTTCCACATCTTCCCGTATCAAAATAACGTGTAGATATTTATGCAGAGATTTCTGCTGAGCTCTCTACTGAGCTCTGCAGAGCATTCTGCAGGGTTCCCTGCAGGTGATCCAAATTCTCTGCAGAGGAACAATGTCAATGCTTCTACAGTAACTTGTGTAGGATTTTCTGCAGATGTTACTGCACAGATTACTGCAGAGATTTCTGCATTGTAATTGCTTCTGCAGAGAATTTGGACGTCCTACAGAGAACCCTGCAGATTGCTCTGCAGAGCCCTGCAGAGAATTCTGCAGAGATCTTTGCATAATTATCTGTACATTATTTTGATAAGGGCTCGACATCATCCAAGGCCTCTTCGATGAATGGTTCAGCCTCATCGTCTTCTTCAGCCTCCTCCTGCTCCTCTACCTCCACCATCTCCTCCTCCTCTTTCTCGACCGAAGCCTCATCCAGCTTAAAGGGATCAAGAACGTTCAAAATGAAGTGATTTCGAAATCACTCCGAGACTATTGCTACAATCGACGTGAAAAGTTGGGAAATAATTCATAAAGACGTAAAATTTACGGCATGACTACAATATTTAAAAAATTTTGAAAAAATAATAAAAATAAGTTCCGCTTTCCTCCGCTAGGCAATACAAAGCGCATTATAAATCTTATTTTACGAAAAGAACGCATAAAAACAGAATTTACCCGTAAACTAATTTATATAAGGTACATAATAGTAATAAAAATATTATGTAATAGAGCGAAAAAAAGAATAAAACCGAATCTTCGTGTAGTAAACAAACTCTTCCGTTTTTACCTTCAGAAAAGGTAAGAAGAGGGTAAAAAAGAAATTTCCTTTCTCAAGTCTTCCCTAACGATCGGTAATGCAGTAGGAACAGCATGCGCGTCCGACCCGAACAAAATTTTTTTTACCAGTTTTTGATGCCAAGTATTTTTAGAATTTGAATGGCGAAAATCGAATGGTAATTGAGATAATTAAACTAGTTTAATAATCGTCACTCACAGTATTGCGAATTGATAAAAGTGAAAATGATCCGATTTTCATGATTGAAGTTTTATAACTATGAAGAATCTTTATGCATGAAAGTGTGTACGTCAGAAATTATATTACTTAAATATTCTTTATTTGAAAATTGAGAGAGCAAATTTTTTTTCTAATGTTCCCCGCAGAGGTACCCGTACCGAGAGGCTTAGCCTTTTATGACACCGGTGGACAAACCCTTGGCTAGAGCGCTCTAATGCGGATCACACCGAGGATCGCAACCTCCATAAATACAATTTTTCCTTAACAATTTTCAATTTTTCATTGTTATGGATTTTTGTACAAATTATTAATCGTGTTTATAGTTTATTGAGAATAGAAAAATTTAAATCGTGAAAATCGGATGATTTTTACATACACTTCTCTAGAATTTCACGATTTACGTTTTGCTCTCGGTTTTGCTGTTATATGTAAACTTTAAACACGATTAATAATATATAGAAAAGTCCATAACAATGAAAAATTGAAAAATGTTAATGAAAAATTTGGTTAATGGAGGGTGTGATCTTCATAGGCCAAGCAATAGAGATTACTTTTATACATGAAAAATTACAGATAGAGAACGATACTAATCGATGGATAATGAAATATAAATAATAAAAAACCAGTTTTGGTCAAAAAATTCCCCAGAACTAATTTTATTTACAACAAAAACTGCAAAAATTTTTTTTGATTTTTTGTCAATGATTAAAAAAGTAATAGATTTATGTTAATAGTATCAACGGTCAAATTGTAGGTGAGGAAATTCTGCAGAGTTTGAGATGTTAAACGTCTCGATAGGACTATGAGGAACCGAGAAAACTCCGAAAGACGAGCAAAAGTCCACGGTTTTTCAAAATTAAGATCCGAAATTCTAAAATTCGTTGAATTTTCTCATTTTTCTGAGTTTTCTCAGTTCCTAATAGTCCTATCGAGACGTTTAGCATCTCAAACTCTTTAGAATATTCTCACCTACAATTTTGCCATTAGTACTATTCATATAAATTTATTACTTATTAATTATAGACAAAAAACAAAACAAAATTCTTTTGCAGTTTTTGTTATAAATAAAATTAGCTCTGGAAAATTTTTTGTCTCAAATTGATTTTTTATTATCTATACTTCATTACCTATCGATTGGTATCCTTCCTTACCTGTAACTTTTCATGTACAGAATTGGCCTTTATTTTGCTCTATTACTTAGTCTATCATTAGAACGCTCTAGCCAAGAATCAGCCTTTTCTGTAGAATCACATACTTATCTGTGCATACAGTATTTATTTTGTAAATTTTAAAGTATGTGAATGCAGGATTCTATGTATATGGGTTGCTCACACTCAACCTGAGATCGCCATTCACCACCATAGAATTTTCGCAAACACATATATACCTATTTTTACTGATACCTGTTTTTCTACCCATACTTTCAGCACCGCGCGTTTCGCCGGCGACACACGCAGGTTCCCACTGCATCGCTACGTTCATAAACTGTGCTACTTTCTCAGTAAAAGGTAACCATATGTTGGTCTGCCACGCGTTACTACCGTAGCTAGTCGGAGAATACAAAAAAAGCCCTTAAAAAAAAAGAAATTAAAATAAATTAATATTTTGAAACTTATATCGATGCTCGAAGATAAATTATGTTTTTTTATATACGATTACGTTTACGGAATTCGTCTAACTATAAAAGAACAATAGTTACAGAGGAAACTGTAATTTTAAATTATCGACGCATAGCTTCGAGATTTTCGAAACGTTCTTGATCCCCTTAAACTCATCACCAGCATTCACTTCCTCATCATATATGGGGATGAATGGCAATTCCCCATATACCACATAGTTCACGAGTGGCGCGACGTTGATCGGGCTACAGACCATGATTCCAGACCAGATGAGTAGATTGCGCGATGGTGGTGATTTTACGCGAACGGCCCGGGAGGCGGCGACTCAATGCGGCGATTAATCTCGCCGACGGTCAACATGTACATTTTTAATAACCGGAGTTAAGCGATCGGAAAACGATTTCAACACTTCGAGGGCTGATCGAGGACTGACTGTGATTCGCACAAAGTTTTGCCACCACCCGGTACACTATATCGCCCTACTCTCTAATTTTGATAAGCCAACTTTGCTGTTAATGCCTGTGAGCCAGGTAAAACTCAGCAAGTAGCTTCTACAAATCTAAAATTTCGAATCGGATCATATTGGATTAATAAAAGAAAAGTAATATTCGCGAAAATTTGATCTTTCGATCGGCTAGAAAGACGAGGCCTTGCATCTTTCTAAGTAATATCCAATAGCCGATGCGTTTCAAATATATAGAAAAATGTAAAATATATAAAATCGCAAGTTTCGAGTCAGCAGTCTCTTCGGGTTTACCTGGGAACGGTATTTTGTATATTGATGTGATGCTCGAGTATGCGAATATGCATAATAGCCTGCAATGTCTAATATGTACATCTTACTTTCGACAATTATTCACGATTTATCGGCTAAATAGGATGTATGTACCAATTATAAATCATATCTGCAATAATTCGATCGATACAATAATTAGGAGAAAAACTATTTGAAAACAGTCAGTCTGTATTAGGCGTATATAAGTATAAAGAAAGTGGCACGAAAGCGGCGAAGATGAAGGTGTGAAGACGGATATCGGATTGTCACTGCAACGAGGTGTATCTTATCACGGCTCCTCTATACCCGAGCGCTGAGTGGCCATCGTAATTCTAATCCCGAGCGAATTAGAAGACAGTCGGTCAAGCATAGCAAAGGAGTATTTTTGAAGACCGACTTAATGGCCGAGGCCTATAAAAGTCGAGCACTTCCTCGCGCATTATACATTCCTAATCCCCAAAATACATTTTCAATAACTTATTTACATAAATTAATTAATATTATACACAGCCATATACAGCGGAGGTACATAATCGATCGTTCGTTACCATGTAATATGACACCCACCCAAAATTTGAGCATGACCCACCCTTATCCCCAAAGATTTATTTTAGTCATAAAGAACTTTGAATGCCCTCCTCACGACGTGTACAACAAGCCCGGTTGCGGTTCAATACGAGCATTTTTTTAAAATCGATTGATTGGTAATATCGATAAATTGACTTGTACAATGCATTATTAGATAGATCTTCAAAAGTATGGCTCCCCTTTTAAGAACTTCCAAGATTTTATCCGTTTCTGCGTAGCTCTTACGGTTCTCGAGTTATGAGCGAAAGTCGATATTCCATTCAATTGATTGTGAATAGCTCTACAAATATTGGCCGAATAATTTCGCGAGATAACAACTTTATTTAGCACTACTCAAGAGCTATCCAGTGTACCGACTTTCAAGTCAATCTGACAAATATTGGTAATCAATCGATTTGTATTATCGATTATCGATTATTACAATAGGTGATGTTAGGTCGAAATTTACGTGGTTTTCATCCAACGTAAATACCTGCAAGACTGTATGCACTTTTGACGAATTTTCAATCGTTGGGCCGGACCAAACAGATATCGGAAATCAATCGATCACCTATATCGCCGTAACTATTGGTCAAATAATTTCGCGGGAAAAGAACTTTATTTAGCCCTAATCAAGAGCTATCCAGTGACCCGACTTTCAAATCAATCGGATAAATCTTGGTTATTGATCAATTACACATAAGTGTAACTGTTGATTTAAATACGGTGAAAATATAATTTTAGATTAGCATGGGGAGAACGATTTTACCCTGGTGAGCGACGGCTGTAGAATGATGATTTTTTAGGATTTGTACGAATAAATAGTCACTTTATGCTGGTATAGTGCAAGATAAGTTGCATTACTGACGATGATTCTAACTTTTCGAAATGCGGCGTGAGTGTTGCAACCCTTTTTCATCCGGTTGAATTCCCTGGTGTGTAAGCAAGACTACCCCTCTACACAGCAAGAATCATAGCTTAGTAGCGCTATAAAAGCAGCCCCAGTAATGCTGTGAGCCATTAAACAGTGTTCACCAGCAAGCTTGATAAATCCGCCGAGAGATACCTTTCAGCGGCCAGAAGAGAACGACTTTCCTGACTGTAGACTACAGTGAGTAGCGAGGTAATACGCTTGACGAACGAATTCACCAAGATTTCGACAAAACTTTGACGAGAAAGCGAGAAAGAGGGAGAGAATCTCAGAGAAAAGTGTAACGTCATGATACGTTACCGACAGACGATGTATCGACCCGACCTACTGCCGGACCCAAGGAGCGACAGCGAGTAAGAGGCTGACAAACTTACCAAGTCGCCCACCAGGGGAGACCATGCAAAATCAATATCTCCCAGACTGCTAGACATATGAAAAAGTTTACGACCGAGTCTACACAGGGGGATGATACAAGCCAACAAGGAGCATGGTGAAAAATCACTTAAGGTCGTAAAAGAGGGAATTAAACCCCCCCACCTTAGGCTTGGACAACGTCTACACTCATGTGGAATATATATATATATGTATGTCTAAACATAGAAATACCGCAAGAAAATAAGAAGAACTAAGATCCTCCCTTCCTCCACCATACCCCTTGCCCTCATCTGAACACTCCCGACTTCCTATAAAAGCCCAGAGGTACCATGTCTCAGGGGCTGTCTCCGATCATCAATCTAAGCGGACACTCTGTCCGAGTAACTCTCGATTCTGTAAATTCAAACTTAGAATAATTTCCTCGAGTTTCGATTCTAACTCGAACTCGTGCTTTCGTATATAAGTAAAGTCTACGCAATTGTAAAACTAGCCCTTAGAACTAGTAAAACGTTTTCTACTGTAATTGTACCGAATAAACACGTTTGCCTTTGAAGTAAATTCAAACCGAGTAATAATTCATTTCTCCCGCGCAAACCCCGACGCGACGAGCGCAATCACCGAGGGGAGAACTGACATCAATCGAGGGGATCTGACTGACGCACGAAATCAGGCCAGCCACCAAGCAGTCTCGCTGACTCGACACAAGGTAAGTGATCATACTCTATTGGACCCGAGCATGCTGTAAGCAACAAGTAGGACTTTAACCTTGCCTAGGAGCTAGACCCCGTAGCTGTACGCTTGATCTCCCTGCCCCGCTGTTCGCCGCTTTGCTACCTTTTCCCATGACGGGGCGATTGACACGGTCCGTGCTGAATAAAAGGTCACGTTACTCCGGTTATTAAGTAAATATATTTCTAGTCCAAGTGATCGTAATCTGTACGCTACCCGGGACGTTACAGAAATTGGGGGCCCCTTTTTCCGGTCTTGGTTTTTGCAAGCAGAAGGGTGAATAAAATGGCGGAATGCAAGAGAGACACCGCAGCACTAGCGATATTTAAGCAACAGCTTGAGGCAATTAGTGACGAACTAGATGGAAGCGACTGGTCGATTCACGATTTCATCGGTTATTACCGACACTTACTAGAAACAGAGACAGACTCGGTATCAAAAGAATCACGAGAGTTACTAAATTCAATAGCGGAGGTATTAAAAAGCACAGTCCGGAAGGAAGATTTAGAAAAAATAGCAAAAAGTAATGCAGTTATGAATTTAATATCGGAGTTTATAGTTCGAAAAACCGACCCCAGTCCACTGATTCTTTACCTGGGAGGAAACGACAAAGTAGACCCCACGGTATTTGCCGATTTGCGGTACACGCATGAAATAACGGACGACGAGACGGTAAACGTAACGAACTCGCTTGAAGAACAAAAAGAGGATTACGCGATGCCCTTACAAAACGAAAGAAACGCGCAATTCAGTGAAACGCCGACCTTTACAAAATACGATGAGAAAACAGCTCCCGCCATTAACACGCAATTTAACGACAAAACTCAACCAATTATCACTTTGACTAACTACAATACACCTATTACCAAAAATACACTTTCGGGTTACAACACATCTCTCAACAGTAATGCGTTGCCCACGTATAGTGCACCTTATTATGCCAACACAATACAAAATCCGACCACAGTATTTCACAACAGTCAAATGTCTAACACGCAATACTATACGCCACGTAATAACTACACACTCAACACAAACGCACATATTGCAAGTAACATTTTTCCAATCACAAATACACATCCTACGGGTACCATTCCACATGAACACATACCGCAGTGCAATAACACGCCATTTAGTAACAATATACACCATAGCAGTACACCAACGAGAAAAATACCGTATACAAGCACACCTAACATGACAGACCCGAGACGCAACATAACGGACCTGTACAATTCAGCATCGGTCAGCATTTTACACAGTAAAGCCGCGGAAAAAGTGATGCGAGATCTACCGAGATTTGACGGAAAAAACATGCCCGTGCATGTATTCGTATTGAGATTGCAACAGGCAGCAAACACGTTGACACGCGAAGGAGAAGCCGAATTGGCAAAGAACATATATTCTAAGCTCGATGGCGACGCGTACAATTCCACTATTAATAAAGTATTTACGTCAGTTAAAGAAATAAGCAAGCATTTTGAGTCCACCTTCGGATCGGGAAAATCGACGGACGAATTGCTCGGTGAACTCGCGAGAGTAAGACAAGGTAAAAATGAAAAAGTAGTAACGTATTCAAATAGAATTCGAGTCCTAGACGTTAATATCCGGGCAGCGGCGAATATGGAGAGAAGAAGTTCGCCACAATTCGAAAACGAGTTAAAGAGAAAGCTGGTATATTATTTCAAAAAAGGATTAGATTGGCCCATAAGCACGCGGCTTGGCAATTTTTCTGACGTAAACGACGCGATAATTGCGGCCATAGAAGTCGAAAGGGAATTCGCGTGTTATCAAGAACAAAAAGAAGGTAGCACGGCACAAATACGGATGATCGCGGGTCGGACACTAGAAAAATGCCAAATTTGTCAAAAAGTCGGACATACTGCTCAAAATTGTTGGCATAGAGAGAAAATGCAATCAAACACGGTAAAAAGAGAACAAAATGGCGCAGTTGAGAACGCAAGGGCGGGGCCGACCGAGCGCGGAGGTAAAGCACCGTGGCAAAATAAGCCGCCCCCTGCGCAGACGCCGAATGCAGGAAATCAATACGTGTACAGGCAACGCGTAACATTTGCAAATACCGAAAACCAAAATGAGGAGAAGCCAGTTTGCCGATATTGCAAAAAAATGGGACATAAGATTGAACAATGTCGCAAACGGGAGTTTAATAATAAAAAACGCGAACAACAGGGAAACGCCCCGGGTCAATCGTATCAGGGAGCGGGACGAGAGACCACGCTGAGACCGCACCCAAACCCAAATCAACCTATGTTGAACCAACAGTACAAGTAAGGGAGATAAAAATCACCCTTTGTACCAAATCTCCAGCAATTGAGTTAAGCAATCCGTTTACTAATAATCATATGAGATTAATATTGGATTCCGGTGCGGGACCAAATTTATTGAAAATTAAAGAATGTGAATTTAGTCATGCAATCAATAAAAATAACATACTGAACCTCAGAGGCATTACGGAGGAACTGACTCAAACGCTTGGAGCAATAACAATGTATTTTACGCATTTCAAAATTGAATTTCAGTTGGTTACAAATGAATTCCCTATAAAAGAAGAGGGATTGCTTGGTAGTGATTTTTTTATACAAACTAAAGCTAATATCGATTATAAACATTCATGTTTGCAAGTACACGAAATTTCTATTCCTTTCATAACACGAGGTTACGAAGGTAAGTCAATAGAAAATTGTCTGCGGGTAACACCGGAGAAAAAGTGTCAAACAAATGACCAGACGGGTGCCCTACCTTCCAAAACGCGAAAACAAAAAAACAATGTAAAAACGAAAGAATCGGGCTCTGGAAAGTTCGAAAGAAATCTGGCAAGTCGCAACCCAGACGGGCGTGGTCGCGTATGTCTAGACGCTATTGATTTCGGGCAAGACGCACATCTCGGTACACGTTCCTATCGAGACATCAATAACTCAGACGGAGACGGCTGCGCCGACCAAGACGCGACGCAAGGTGCGCAAGACGCGAAACCCGAGAGTCAATCCTTATCCCACGCAGATAACCCGAAAGGGCGTGGCCACACGGGTCGATATATGGCGAACTCGGCACAGGATGCGCAGCTCGGGAGGCATCCCTCACGCGACGCTAGAAATCCAGACGGGCGTTGTTATATAGAGAGGGACGCGACAAAAATGGCGCCTGATGCAAGGCGGAAAGTCCAGCCCTCGGAGAGGGATAGTGATCCTGACGGGTTGAAATCAAATGCGACAAACGTAATACGAAACGATCGAATTAACGAATACCCCTCATGCAACGCGGAGGAGCGTAATTGCATAAACCGAAACAGGATTGATACGATACGAAATCCAGAGCAATGCAAACAACAAATAACCAATGAGCAAGTCAATAATTCAAAAGATTCGAGTAGTATCTTGAACTTAAGCATGAAACAGAGTCAATTCACCAAATTAAAGCAAAATCAAAATCGACAAATAATGCAAATCATAATGAACAAACAAATTCAAAATCAAAATCAAGAAAATCATTTCCAGAATATCACAGCAAAATCAATACAAAATCAGTTCACTAAGCCAAGTCAAAATCAGATTCAAAATCAAAATCAAAATCAAAATCAAAAACAAGATCAAAGTAAAATACAAGAAGTCAGAATAGAGAATCAAAATAAAATTTCAAATAAATTCTTGACAAAAACAAATCAAAATATTGCGCAATATTCTAATAAAAAATCAAAGGAAATCTCTGTAATAAAACAAGAGAGAAAACAAAAACCTGAAAGCATACAAATGAATCAATATCAAAAAACACATCAAAAGCTATCACAAAATTCTTTGTCAAACTCGAGTCCAGAAATTAAAATACTGCATGCAGACTCAATCATATCTCCGGAGATCCAAATCATGAATAACAAAAATATTTCAAGCACTGTTTCATGCACAAGTGACAATTCTCAAAAACCCTCAGAGAGGACAGAGCAATGCCTTCAGCATGCGGAAATAAATAAAGAAATTTCAAAAGAAACAGAACGTTCCAAAGTACATAAAATCGAAAACTTGCTGAAAATCATTGGAGAAATCGCGAAACGTGAGACGCGCATAGAAGAGGTAATATACGTACTTCATGACTACGTGCGCAACGTCAGCGAGCAAATCAATATCGAAGAGAGCCCCGCGGCAAACGAAGCATATCAAGCACTTAATAGCGTGACTCAAATTATAGAGGAAGGGGTATTCAAAGGCAAAAGATTTTACCGTAAATTAAAGAAGACTAGCGAAGTTGTAAGGAAATATTTATGTGAAATCAAAATAGGAAAGGCAGGAAGATGCATGCTGTGTGCGAGTGATAGGGAGAGAGAGAAGGAAGTACTGGCGCAATTAAATATAGACCATATTCCGGTCGAACAGAAAAGTAAAGTGCTCGAATTGGTTAGTGAATTCAACGATGTATTTCACCTAGAGGGTGAAAAGTTAACAAAAACGCCAATACTTAAACTCACTATACCTACAACCGATGAAATACCGGTCTCGACGAAACCGTACCGACGATCTCCCGAAGAGAGAGAGGAACAAGAGAGGCAGATCAAGGAATTGCTCGAGCAGGGAATACTTGAGAAGTCAACGTCCTCGTATTGTAGCCCGTGTTTTCTGGTTCCAAAGAAACCTAACTCGAAAGGAGAGATTAAACATAGATTAGTAATTGACTATACAAAATTAAATGCGAAGACGTTGAACGATCAATACCCGTTGCAAAATATACTTGACATTTTAGACCAGTTAGGTGGAGCTAGGTACTTTTCGGTATTCGATTTAAAGGCAGGTTATCATCAAATCGAGATAGCGGAAGAGTATAGACACAAAACCGCCTTCGCGACATATAGTGGATTATACCACTACACACGCGGAAGTTTCGGGCTGCGGACAATGCCAGCCACGTTTTCGCGAGCTCTTGCAATCGCGCTTGCTGGATTGGCAGGAACGGAATTATTTATATATATGGATGATATTATTATTCATTCTGATTCTTTCGATCAACATTTATTGAGGATGAGACATTTGTTCGAAAGATTACGAACAAACGTTCTCAAACTCCAAGCAGATAAATGCGAATTTCTCAAAGAGAAGGTCGCGTACTTAGGGCACATTATATCACGAGAAGGTGTTCAACCAGATCCAAGAAAGATCGAAGCAGTAAAACGCTACCCTCCGCCGCGAACAAAGAAAAATATCAAACAATTTCTGGGGTTTGTCGGTTATTATCGCAGATTCATTAACAAATTCGCCGAAATTGCGCTGCCGTTAACAGAAATGCTTAAAGGTAACGCAGAATTCAGTTGGACGAAGAGCGCGCAAGAAGCATTCGAAATTTTACGCGACAAATTGTGCAAGGACCCTATATTGGCCTTCCCCGATTTTACAAAACCTTTCGTTTTAGTCACGGACAGTTCGGGATACGCCATCGGCGCGGTATTATCGAACGGCGAGCCTGGGAAGGAGCACCCTGTTGCGTATATGTCGCGTACGCTTTCAGAGGCGGAACGAAAATACGACACGTATAATAAGGAAGCGAATGCCCTCGTTTGTGCAATTAAGCATTTCCGACCGTATTTGTTCGGTAGAAAATTTGAATTGATAACGGATCATTTAGCCCTGCAGTGGCTGCGCTCACACAAAGATCCGAATTCGCGAGTAAACCGGTGGAGACTACTGTTAGCTGAATTCGAGTTTGACGTAGTGTATAAGCCCGGGAAAACGAATATAGCCGATGCGCTCTCGAGAAATCCGATAGAGCAAGTGTTGGTCGCAGTAACGGATGAATCAAGCGAGGAAGGCGAGCCGAAAGACTTTCGGGACAAGGTAATAAACATGCAGGAGGTCATCCGCGACAACTCAAACGACGCTGTGGAAGCACAACGCGGAGAAGGAGAATTAGAGTCAAACATTACTACCGATAAACATTTAACGTCGTGCCATACTATGACTACGCGGGCTCAACGAGGGAGAAAACCGAACGATCGATATGCAGACGCAATTGCAGCACTTGCGCCGCGAGAAAGAAAAACGAAGGGAGCGCGAAAGGTTCGGGCTATGAAAAGCGATCACACAGCGGATCAGGGCGTAGCGGGAACAAGTAACGACAACGCCGAGAATCGGGAAATTGAAACGGGGGGAGACGTTCACAACGAGGGTAATGACAATGAAGAAATAAGTGTACCGACTACACCCACCGGAGAGAAGCAAACGGGAACGAGCGCGGTAGAGCGGGCGAACGAACAGAGTAGTAAACGAAATTGGGACACGATTATTGATTCGGATGAAAATACGTCGCCTGAAAATCCCGTGGAAAACGAAGAAGTACCCGATGCAACGGAAGAATCGAATATCGAGTATAGTAATGATATCGCGGAAACTGATGCAATAATTCAATGCAGAGAACAAATGTTCATGCGAAAGGATAATTATCTGTATTTTATTAACACAACGGGAGAACCGTGCGATGACGGAGCTCGACAGTTGCAAATGAAAGGGAAACTACCAATGTTTTTGCACTTGCAAGTAGCCCACCCTACTTCAATAAAGTCAAATAAGAAATTGCATATTGGACTTCCTATTCGAGATCAAAGTATTGTCGGACCGACGAAAATATTACAGAATGTGGATACTTTATGCGAAAATCTGGTGCATTTCTTGAGGGACGTAAACATAGATTCGGTCAGCATCGCGAAAACGGAGCACATAGAGGGAGTAGAATGGCATGACGTATTTAAACGATTAAGAAAAGTTTTTGAAGAAGCGCGAGTCAAACTAATTGTCTGTTTGGGGATAATTAAATACGCGCTCGAGACGGATCGCGAAAACATAATACAGGCCGCCCATGCCTCGATCGTAGGAGGGCATAGAGGAGTCACGAAAACTTACAAAAGAATTAAGCAAAAATTCTTTTGGGAAAATTTGAAAGAGGACGTGCAAAACTATATAAGAAAATGCCTTGATTGTCAATTAAAGAAATTGGTGCGGGTAAAAACCAAGTTACCTATGATAATTACGGACACCCCGGTAATGAGCATGGACAAGTTAGCCATGGACATCGTGGGTCCTCTCCCAGTTACTGAGCGAGGAAACGAATATTTGATAACATTTCAAGATAATTTAACGAAGTTTGCAGTCGCGGAACCGATACCGAACATGTTAGCGAGTACGGTTTGCAGATGCACTAATACGAAAAGTTATATGCGTATTCGGGGCGCCTAGAGCCATCCTAACCGATCAAGGCACAAATTTCTTGAGTAAATTAATGAAACGGGTCGCGAAGCGTTTCAGAATTAAACAAATACAGACCACGGCTTTTCACCCCCAAAGCAACGGGAGCCTAGAGCGTGCTCACTCCAGTTC
>JACCIB010001151.1:0-53545 GCA_018906965.1 Philotrypesis tridentata | reverse complement strand
TACGTCTTTTCCCGGCGGCCCGAAAACGCATATTACTTTTTCGATTAACGCTCGCGCTACCTCTTTCTGCGTTTGCAAATTCTGTTGGCGTTAGAATTATATATTTGGTCAACATATCTTGAATTGACAATATATATCTGTTGCCTCGCCCCGTCGTTTCAAGCGGACCGTAAAAGTCTAACGCTATGTGCTCGAATGGGAATGCCGGAGTGTTGCTTATTAGCATCGGCAAGCGAGTTTTTCACCCTTACCAGCTTGTTCGTTTGGCAGACTCTGCATCGTGCCACGAATTCCTGGACTTCCGGTCGCATGTTGCGCCAATAAAAATCGTTGCGCGATTTTCGCGTAAGTTTTTGCCATACCGCGGTGGCCCCCCATTGTCGACTCATGGTACTCTTTCAAGATTCTGTATCGGTCTGACGTTGTGGCACGGGTATGTTGTTTGTCAACAAACCACGCACTGATCGGCCTATTCGCGAAGCAGGAGTCGAATAGCTCAATGAATGAGTTCCACTCTGTTAGCTTTAAAATCGCGAGGGTCGCGAATCACGGCGAAGCTCGTGATTTCTAGCCTGGCTACGACTCTTTTCAGCGTTTTGAGACACTTGCGTAAATTCGCGCGTAAGGGTTTTTTCGTTCACGTGGTGTTTGGCGTAGACGCCGATGACCCTGAATCCCGCGTGTTCGTCAACGTTGACCTCGCCTAGGTTAAATTCCTGGCCGTTGAGCACTTGTAAATCCACGTAGCCCCGCTCTGCGAGTGCTTCCTGGGTTTCTGTTGAGAAGAATTTGTCCGTTGTTGCCAGGTATACGAGGTTACTGTGGTACCTGAACGGATGCTGCTTATAGGATTTCAAGTGCTCAAAGGCCGGCGCCTCCTGACCCTCGGGTATTGCCCATGGCGGTTTTTCGCGTGGAGGTCTTGCCCGAGCGGTTACGTAGACGTTCAGTTTCGCGTCGTTCAATGCGGCCGTTGCTGTTGGCCTCGCGCTGTCCCCCTGGCTCATTATCTCGTCGACGCTCGATTCGGCATGATCAGCTGTTGCTGCTCCGTCTATGCTAGTGCGACTCGGCGCGACCGACATGTGCTCGTCTGCGGATTTGCTGCTATCTGCATCCCGCTCGCTCAGCTGTTCGCCGCTGTACGCGTTCTCGTTGTTAGACTCGGGCCAGCTGAGCGCGCCGGTAGCTGCCGTCGACCCCGCGTTTGCCTTGTGCGATAAGGCCTGCTCCCGTGTCAGCGCATTGCCGCTCGCCGCGCCGGGATCCTGCTCGTCGCGGTTTTCGTCATTCGTGGCGTTATTGTGGCTCTCCTTCGGAGGCGGAGGTTGCACTTCAGTTCTTCTCCGTTTTGTGAGTTTGTTCTTTCCGAATATCGGCGATAGCGTTCCGCCGTGCTCGTCGTCGGATGGCGGTGGCTTGTCGCGTTTGGTTGTTTCGCGTGCTCGTGGCTCGCTGGCCGATATTCGCTTGTACGGTGTGAAGTGCTGACCACGTAAATTCAAATGTATAGTGCTTTCCGCGTTTTCTATTATGACGTGACAGAAAATGCGTTTTTCGTCCGGCAGCTCGTAATGCACGCAAATGTTTTTACTGAATGCGTGGGCGAATAAAAATACGCAGTCGATGTTTCCGTACGCCGACTCTGATTGCAATATTTTCGCGGTCTCGTCTGGTTCTCCGCAAGATTTTATCATTTGTGAGGTCGCGAGCAGCTGTCTCAGCTGTGTTGCTGATAGGTCGAGTTCCGCGGCCTTGATTAGCGAGAAAAATAGACAGTTGCCTGGTGGCTGATTTGGAATGTCGGGGTCGCGTTGAAGTCGCGCTGCCGGTTCCATACATTGACTTTTTCTAATGTATGTTTGGACTAAAATGTTGCCAGAGGAGGCCGAGGAGTTTATGTCGGACTCTTCGCGACGGCGGTCGTAATTTCGGGGCACGTCCGTGAAGTCGATTCTTGGCCCTTCGTCGGCTGATTCGGACATCGGTTCGGGCTCGCTTAGTTCAGCTGCTAAATTCGCGTCCGGCGTGTTCTGCGCGAGCGATTGCGCGGCGGCAGCGTTGCTGCTGACCTTCGGCGGAGGCTTCGTTATCTCGACCGGAGTCACGTTACTCCCAACGTTCGTCGTGCTTGCCCCGCTTATCTGTGCGGGCTCGCTGCTCTGCGCGACTGCGACACTGCTCTCTTGTGCCGACGATCGCGTTTGTTCGACTAGCTCGATGCGTAATCCTCTCTTTTTGCCGATCTTGTGGCTTGCTAAATTTACGCCTAGCTTTTTCCCCTTCGATTTGCTTTTCCACGGCCAAGTTATCACGAGCTCGGGTTTTTCATTTCGCTCGTGGGCCTCAAGTGGCTTGGGCGGTGACTTCGCCGAGTCTTCGGAATTTGCGCTGACTATGCTAAGTTGAGACGGTACGAATTTACCCGGTCTTTTTATTGGTATGATGTATGACTGCAGCGGCTCGAGTTCGACTGCGGTCTTGCCGGATGGTGGAGGTCTCTCGTCGACCGAGCTATCGCTGTCGGTGGCGGGCGTGTATATTTTTGGGGTCTGCCGGCTACGCAACGATCTGCCTGAATCCTTCCCCAAGGGGTTTATATTTCTCATAAAATGCCAAGCCCCCGGGGGCAGCACGATGTCCGTGGGCTGCCCCGAATCGACTACTGAGTCGCCAGCCGTGGTTTTCGCCTGGAGCTCTCGCTCTCTCGTCGTGGTAGTCCCACTTAAACTTGGTGTTTCCCCTTTTGAGCCGGCCGCCAACGCGTACGCCTCTATTGAACGCGTTAGTATTTCTTTTATTCGCGCTTCTTCGCCAAGGCTTAGCTGATAGCGGTACTGCTCGACGCGCTGTAGTGTCCTGTTTGTAAGTACGCATCGCGTATCTATCGAGTCAGCGTAAGCGAGTCTGTACGTGCGGTTTTGTTTTTCGACTTTCGAGTACCAGCGCACCCGGATCATTTCGTCGTCATCATATATGTCTTGCAGCGCTCGGCACAAATAGAAACCGTCGCGATCGTTTCTCACGGCTAAGACTTCGTTTTTCGCGTATCTACGCGCGCGTCTCGCGTGTCTCTTTTGCAGCGGCTGTACTCTCTTAGTGGAATCGGAATCAGACGACGTCTGCCTTATCTTCGCGCTTCTGCCTGCTTCGCGTTTTTTTGTCGCCCGTACTCGGAATATTCTCCCCGGCGAAGCTCCAGCATCTTCGTCGGGGCTCGCGTTAATCTGTTCGTCAGCTAGCTGATATAGTTTTTCTCGCGGCAGATTCGGATCTATTTCGCCGGACTGGATTACCGGGTTTCGTGAGAGCGCGTCTGCGTTCACGTTTTTCTTACCGGGCCGGTATACTATATCAAAATCGTAGCCGATGAGCGCCGCTTTCAACCGGTTAAATCGCACGTCGGGTTTCCTAGTAGATTGTATATGTTTGAGAGCTTCGTGGTCCGTTACCACCGTGAACCGTCTGCCGTATAAGTAGCAACGAAACTGCTCTTTCGCGAACACGATAGCTAGCAATTCCTTATCGTATGTTGGATACTTTAGCTCGCTGCCTTTGAGACAACGGGAGGCGAACGCGCATGGCTGGTCTTCCCCCAATTTGCCCTGGCTCAAAATGGCGCCCAATGCAAAATCGCTGCTATCAGCTGTCACTATGAATGGTTTATTTAAATCGGGGGCCTTTAATACCGGCTCAGTTGACAAAATTTTCTTTAGGTCTGAGAACGCTACCTCCTGTTTTTCCGACCACTCGAACGTCTCGCCTTCTTTCGCCACGTCGTACAGCGGTTTCGCTATTTTCGCGAAATCTTTCACGAACCGGCGGTAATAGCTGAATAGACCCATGACTTGCCTTACTTTTGTCGCATCTGTCGGTGCCGGGTAGTTGACCATTGCGTGTATTTTCGCCGGGTCTGTTTTCACGAACCCGCCGCCGACGATGTGTCCGAGCACCTGGGCCTCTTTTTTTAGAAACTGACATTTTTTGGGCTCGACAGTCAAGTTCGCCTCGAGCAGGCGATCAAGGACGCGGCGCAAGCGATTGCGGTGTTCGTCGAGCGTTTCGCTGAACACCATTAAATCGTCTAGGTAAATTTCTACCTCGTTCCCTTGTAAACCGCGCATCGCGAGTGACATGGCGCGGGTAAAGGTAATGGTCGCTTCCTTGAGGCCCATGGCCATACGGTTAAACTGGAGGAGCTGATTTCCCGATTTCCCGTCGGGCGCGTAAAATGCGGTTAAGTGCGCGGATTCGGGGTCCATCTCGATTTGATGGTAGCCTTGTTTTAAATCCATAACCGTGATGTAATTCGCGGAGGCGAGGTTCTCGAGGATATCACTCATAAATGGGAGAGGGTGACAACTTCCCTCGGTCTCCTCGTTTAACCGCCGGAAATCCGTCACCAGTCGGAATCGCTTGTTCCCCTGCGCGTCGGGTTTTTTGGGAACGATCCACAAGGCTGAGGAATAGTTGGAGTTTGACGGCTCAACTATTCCCTGTTCGCGCAGTTTCTCTAGCTCGATTGCCATCTGTTCTTTTATCGCGGGTGGGAATCGGAAACGACCGCAATGTATCGGCTTGTTCGATTTTAATACGATTTTGTGCCTCAGTAATTGTGTTGCGGCCAGTGGCTCGCCATCGAGCCCGAACACTCCCGCGTACTCGTCCACGACCTCGCGAATGTACTCTCTTTCTTCTTCGTTACAGCCTTCGAGGTCGGCGAGTTCCATTATTTTCGCGACTCTATCGCGCCTTGCCGCGTCGTCGCGTTGCAACTCGTCGTTGCGGGATCGCACTTCTTTGTATTTCTCGCATTTGGACTTGAACGCGCGGCGTATATTCGCGGTTTGTCCCGCGGCCTCCTCGTCCGAGCCGTCCCCGTCGGCTCGGTCTTGGGGCTCCGATTCGATAACCTCGCATTCCATGAGCTCTACCGTTGGACTCGGGATCGTGACCGCGGCGTTGCCCGTATTTATACACACCGCGTAAATTCGGCCGCCTATATTTTCGGCGACGAAATTCCCGAATAAAAGGTCAGGGTGTAGGTCCATTAATGGTACCCCACCCACGTTCGCGTCTCTATTCCGTACGTGCGCGCTTATGACCATTTTCACGCGTGGCGGTATCGTAACGCTCTCTATCGCGTCGAACGGGATCTTTGTGCCCTTGACCTCGAGATACCTTGCGCTTGTGTATAGATTACATTCAAGCGCCTCCATCACGTCGATACCCAGGATGCCGTCGGTATCAATCGGGAAATCGTCTGGGGTGACATGCATTTCGCATAACACCCCGTGTAAGAATACGGTCGCGACGCCCAGCGTTTGTTCCTTGCCCGCTGTTACGCCGCGTATTATTAATTTTCTTTCGCGGTCAAACGGATAACCCGTTGCCAATTTTCCGACCTTTATTGTGGAAATATCGGCGCCCGAGTACACGTAGAGTCTGCCTTTTCCCTCTCTGAACTGCTGAGAGCTCAGAGTAACAACCGGTGGCTGCCTTCCCGCGGTCAAAAATTTTATATTTGCGCTGACCTTTTTTTTGTCTGTCGCATTATTTTCGACCGCGAGATTTCGCGAATTCCCTGCTTCCGTCGCTACTTTTGCGTCGATCACCCGTGGCGTTAAGCTGTCCGCGGCGGAACGCTGTCGCGCACACTCGTCACCTCCCCTTCTTGCGGGGGATGATTCTACGTGTGACCCCGGATTCTGAGAGTCCGGAGTTTTCGCTGCGGTTGGGGTTTCGGTCGGAGTCAGTTGCTCTTCGCGTAAGGCGCTACCCGAGTCCGATTTTGGGTTTAACTCGAGGGCCTGCATCTCCTCTGCTAATCTACTTGACCTACGGCTAGTGTCGGAAAGACGCCCGTCGCTTGGGGACCGCGGCGAGCGCCTATCTAGTTTTTTGCGTTGTTACCGCTGCTCGAGCCTTGCCCGCCCGCAGACTTTGTTTCGCTGTTTGCGGCGCTATTACCGTGGTTATCGCCCGCGCCGTTCTGGCCTCTGCCGCCGCTTTGGCCTTGGTTTCTGCCTTTGCCGCCTCGACCTTTATCGCCGCGCTGATTCTTATTGTAGTTGGAATATCTACCCTGCGCGTTTCTTTCGCCCCGGGGATTTTGTGTTTTCTTATTTTGCACGTCGGACGCGATGGTGCGGCATATGCCTAGCGTGTGCCCGTGCTTGTCGCAGTATGGGCAGTAATCATTGCTATCTCCGCTCGCTTGATTTTGCGCGCCCGTCGAGTTTTCGCTGCTATTGTTTTGCGCGTTCAAGGGATTGATTTCCTCCGATGTTGTGAGGCGTACCTGCGCGGATTGCTTTTGCGGCGGTGCTATGCTCACGATGCCCGTTCTCGAGCTTCGCTTTGCCTCGTGCTCCATCGCCTTTGCGAATGCCTCTTGCCACGTCTTCGGGTTCGATCGACCGGTCAGGTGGTCTAGCGGAGCGCGTAAGCCGTACAAAAATTGGTCCAAAATTTCGCTATTTGCCTGACGGGCACGCGAATCCCTATCGGCCTGGCTCAGATCTGGGGCCGATTGAAGGATCGTGAGCAATCGGTTGTACAATTTTTCCACGCGGAATCCGTACGAGCCCACGCTCTCCGTTGCCCCCTGTTCGATCACTCGCAACTCCGCATGGATCTGCTCCGCGACGCCGATGTTCGCGTAGTGAAACGTTAGGTCGCGCAGAAGCAATTCCACCGACGAGTACGTGGCCGTGCGAGCTCTGAACCCGTCAGTGGCCTTGCCCTTGAGGCGGTTCGCGATGTGCCGTAGCAGGCATCTTTCGTACGCCGGTCCGAACATACTCAGTATGTCCTGTATCGCTGTTACAAAACCCGTTAGGGAATCCGGATCGCCCTCGAAATACGGTATTAGGTTCAGCGCTTGCGTGAATTGGGTGAACCTGCACGGCACTGAGGAGCCGTCTGGGTTCATGTTATCCCAGTAATTGGCTGGCGCTCGGGTTTGCGAGACTGGCACCAGCGCCATAGTTTGGTTCGGCGACGCTGGCGGGTCGTAGCGGTGCGGGGGTGGCGATGGTGGAGGCGAGGGTGAGGGTGGCGCTTGGCGCCACCGTTGGCGCGGCTTGCTCTGTCGGACCTGCGGTCGTTCTTGTTCGCTTCTGTCGCGACGACCGCGGCCCCTGCTCTGCCGTCGGCCACCACGCTTGCCGCGGCTATCGCTTCTTTGGCGCCGGCGCCTGCTATCGCGGCTATCGTTACGCCTTCCGCGATGACTCTCTCTATCGCCGCTCCTTTGCCCGCGTCGGCCGTCTTGCCCGCCGTCACGCTCCTCTCGCTGTGCCCGACGATTTCCCCGGTTACTGTCGCGTCTCTCCTGCCGACTCTCCCGGCTGCCGTAGCGCCTTTCGCGGTGCTCGCGCCAGTTCTCCCGGCTGCCGTCGCATCTCTCCCGCCGTGCGCGACGGCTTTCGCGACTGCCGTTCCGTCTCTCGCGTCGGCTCTCTCGACTGTCGTCGTATCTCCCGCGTCGGTTGCGATAGCCTTCTCGGCTGCCGCCGCGTACTTCGCGCCAGGCTTCTCGGCTTACGTCGCCTTCTCGTTGTTCGCGGCCCAGCTGTCCGTTGCTCACTGTTCTATAGTACGTACTAGCCGAGCTACTGCTGATGTCTGAGTCGTACGTCGAGTCGGAAAAGGAGCTACTCTCGGATTCGGCGTCGTCCGGATCGCTGTTTGGCTCGTCGTCCGGGTCGCCCGCGCCGGCCCGGTTGGCTCTCGGGAGCCCTTGCGCCTTTTTTGTATTTTTTTCGACTTTCAGGCTTCTCACGGAACTGGTCGCGAACTCTTCGCTCGCACGCGCTTTTGCGTTGTCCGTCGGTACTCGCGCTTCTGTCACCCGCGGAGGATCGTCATTCGCGGTTGCTCGCATGATCTCGAAAATCTCGTCCTGCGTGCGGTTCGCTAGCAACTGCGCGAGTACTGCCATCGTCTCGGCATCCGCGCTTTCCGCGCTCGCGAAGAGTAGCCGATTGTGGCTTGCCTGTTCACTCTTGCACGGATTGCCCTGCGTTGCCTCGCGGCCAGTCATCGAGATCCTGTCGAGCGGTAATCCCTGCGCCCGGCTTAATTCGCGGATTTGTGCCGCTACTTCTCGTTCGTCAAATGACCGCGCCTCGGGTGTTATTGGGTCCGGTATTTTGACGTTCGCGATATTTTTGATCTCTAGCAGATTGCCGACGCCTGCCATGCATCGCTCCCCAATTTCGAGCCGCTCGGGTTTTTCAAGGGGTTTGTTGAGTGGTCCCCAAAAGCTACCCTGGCGCTCCGTGCCGATGTCCAGCCCGCCGATCCGGCGGCGCAGTTCGGCGATCCCCAATGGATCTTCGCTGGCTGCCTCGTTACACGCCGCCCCGGCGCTCGCCAGCGACGCCGATGGGATTGCGGAGTCCGTGGCCCTCGCTGATCCCCGGCTCTCATCTACTGAGTAGTCTATGCCCCCGTCACCGCGCGGCGTGTCGTTGTGTCTCGATAGCAGGTTTTCGCGCGTCTCCTGCCAGCTGTCGGCCATACGCGCGTCTCTTCTCCGGCTTTCGCTCGATGGGACTGATTGTACGCTGTCCTGGCTAAGCGTGCGCCGGAGCTTTCGCTTCGTGTCCGGAGACATTCTATTATAATTTAAGAATATTTTCCGCGCTAGCAACAGCTTCCTATTTGATTCCGGTTCGCTCTCCGCCGCGTTGCGTTTGTCGCGTTTGTTTTTCTTTTCGTCGCGTACTTCGCCCTCGCTGTCCCGATCGTCCCTAAGACTTCGCGTGCTAACCGTGCTCTTTGCTGATTTAAGCAATCTTAGGCGCGTCATATTGGCTGTTCTTACTATATGGCGTTCGCGATGCTGATGTTATTTGGTCGCGATAATGGGTCACGGAACTAAATCGGGGGTTGGGGCGGGGTGATTTCGCGTACCAAGCTGCGTGTACTATTGAAAATGGACTTACATTACGATGACAGTAATTGACGCTCGCATGATGTTGAGTCGCGCTGAATCGGTGTTGCTGCTTCGGCGATGTTCGCTGTGATGGCGGCTGGTGGTTGGCTGCTGGTGGCTGGTGGCTGGTGATTGACTGCTGGTGTCTGATGGCTGGTGGCTGGCTTCTCCGGTGGCTCAGGCGAGCTTAGTTGGCCGAGATCGGCTTCGTTGGCTGAGATCAGCTTCGATGTTTCGCGCCCGCTACCGACAGTTGCGGTCTTATTTTTTTTTTTTTTTTTTTTTTGCGTTCCGTCGCAAGATCACGGGCGGGCGCACGTTGTTTATGCGTGCTTTCCGTTGCCGACACTTGTGCACCAGATTCGATCACGAAGATGATTGTCTTCTGCGTGCTTCTTTTCTGTTTTCTTTTTAATCTCCAAGGAGAGAAGAGAAAAAAAAATTTCAAATCTGGCACTCGCTACACTGGCACTATCGGCGTTGTTTCGCTGCGTTAGTGTCCTGGACGCAGTGCCGTAGCTGGCTCAAAATTTCGCCTCGCTGCAGCTTGGCGGCACCTCTGTCCTGTGTGTCGGCACTGATTACACTTGCACTGTAATTGTTTAGCTGTGAGTGTTCTCTGTCTTCTTGTCGAAGAAAAATGTCCTTTATTTTTATTATTTTTTTTTTTTGAGCTCGGGGATTGCGTCAAAGGTCCCGAGCCTCGGCGACCTGCTCTCTGTTGCGGTCGGCGAACGGTGGAATGGGAAAAGGTGAAATTATTCCCTTTTCCTGGCGCGCTGACGATGGTGTGGCACTAGTTCACTAGGTACACTTTTAGCTGGTGTAGTCCCGCTTCGTCGCACTTAGCGTGATCGAGGTCGCGCGCGTGTGGTTCGTCCGCCGCGGTGAAAAAATTAATAAAAAAATTTTCTCTATTTCTCCGCTTGCTGCTTGGACCGACCTAGCGTCCAAGTCCCCCAAGGGATGCCAGTTGTTACGTGTGAGGGGTGGGTACAAGGAGTAAGTCGGTTGTCCAGCACCTTAAGCTTTATTTTGGGATATCGAGAGAGCTCTGCTCTGGTCTACGGTCGCCGGAGTTCTGCCTGCGAAGCCTCCGATGCGACAAGTCGGAGGCTGCAGTCTCCAGCACAAAGTGCAAGCTTGCACTTTGTGCGTGAGAACGCTCCGGCTCACGCGCTCCCGTGCGAGGTGCTACCTGAGCTTAGCCGGAGGTCACCCGAGCCCGAAAGCTCGTACGTGACAAATTAATTATTTTAATTAATTTTTCTCTCTGTTCTTTAAAGTGGATCTTCAGTGATTCTAATTTCTTTCACCTGTGGCTTCGAACGTAATGAAACTTAAGGATCATGACTGTGATACAAAAAGATGATTTTGTGTATGTTTTTAGCTTATTTTATGGAATGATATTTAAGTAATATCAAAAATATAAGAACTTTTGTTAAAATATAAAGATCTTCAAAATGTTTCATGCGAACTGGAATTCATACGTATTCTTTAAGCCAGACTGCACAAAACTTGGAATTTTTTTAGTATAGTAATTATGCATGTACAGCAGAAATAATTCAAACATTTAATTAACAAATAAAACCATGAAAAACATGAATTTTAAATATTAATCACAATTTAATTTTTATTTTAATTCTTACCGTAAATATAAATTCCAACATTTATTTTAATTGTTTTCAAGAACCTCTAAAAAAATTTTCAGAAGGATTCCTTGTAACGCCTTGCGCATGAACGATTTTGAACTAATATAAATACTTTTATTCATAAACAGCATTTTTGTTAAGAAAAATATGTATAGATTATTATAAAATGGCAAATTCTAAAGTAAACAAACATTTTTAGTGAAAAATGATTATCGTATGTTTTAGATTAATGATAAATGTAGCATTTAGAGCAAACAAAAATTTTTCGATTTTTGTTGAAATTTCACTGGAAATCCAACTTAATTTTTCAATTCTTTTTGATCTTTTATTAAATCAACGGTTCACAGTTTTTATATCACTCAATTATTTGATTTTTATAATACTCAATCATTATGGTAATCAGTATATAGTTATAATTGGTCGGGCACAGTATATTCGCACAGTCGATCTTTAACCTAAGACGTCGTCTTCGCGCGAGAAAAATAGAACAACGGAACAGACCCCTTCGGACTTTTTTTGATACGCAACAGCTGTTCTCTTATACATGGATTTAGATAGGCCAGTGGCGCTGCCCACGGGTCCATCTCTCTTCTTATAAGGGACTAGGGGATCATTTGCGCGCGTAAACGCGCGCGTTGGTTTTGTGGTATATGAACTTTAAATGTATTATGTGTAGTAGGTTAATGTATATTAATTTATTAATATTATGCTTTAAATAATTATTTTCTACAAATTAAATATATTAAATATATTTTTATTAAATTGATGATTATTAAATAAAACTGATAATTTAAGAAATTTTACTGCATCAGAAGTTGCAAATATAGAAGTACTGCGCATATGCTCGAAGACACAATAATCACTCTACAGTTTTTATATCACTCAAAACTTTATATTAACTCTTTATTTATTTTTCAAAAAATTGATTAAAATAAAACTAAAATTTTTTTTTTACCCTGTATTCTCTTTTATTCTCTCTTTAAGTATTTTGATAATTCAATTATTCACAGCTACAACAGTATCTAAAATTTAACTGAAGAAAAAAAAATTCTCACAAATTCTTTAAAATATTATAAATTAATTAATACTATAAATTAATTTGACTCTGTTCTTTAATTTCTCGATTCTCTGCTCTGTTAAATAATTGTCTTTCTTGAGTTGAATTATAAAAATTATTCAGGTTTCAAATTAATTACTCAGTATGTTCGCACAGTCTTTAATGACTTAAGACTCTCATTACTTAAGACTTCGTCATCGCGCGAGAAAAATAGAACAACGGAGCAGACCTCTTCGGACTTTTTTTGATACGCAACAGCTGTTCTCTTATACATGGATTTAGATAGGCCAATGGCGCTGCCCACGGGTCCATCTCTCTTCTTATAAGGGATATACGTAGAGCTAACGTCACGATGACGTAGTCCGCGGAGAACATTTGTTCCGACGGGAGAAGAATTTTTGATTAGAAGAATTCGGGACCTAGAACTTTCACTTCACAAAATCTTTTGATAGAACCCATTTCGCAAAATATGATCCTGAAGTGATTTTGTTAGTTTTATCCCAAGCTTTCATTTGAGTGCTCATAAGTGAGAGTTAAAGCTCTTAATGCGAAGAAAATCGTACACCAAGGTTCCAACAGGGCCAATTTAAGGTGTATATGGTCTTGCTAGCGCCCGACGGCGGCATACGAACTAAAGTACCTTATACTTGCCATCGTGGCGCTACCGCGCCCCTTGATGAACGTGTAACCATCTGCACGTTAAGGGTCTGTTGGACAGATTACCATTTCTTTAGTGTCACATCTCCTTCGATTATCTATACCTTCGATATGACATAAATTCTCATTTTAATTTTAAGAAAAGAACGTTATGATATCAATAAATAAATTGGCAAGATTTTGTTATAAAAAGTAATTGTTTTCAAATAAATAAATAACCAATTAAATTGAGGAAGGATTATAAACATATGTGTTCATATCAACACTCAATCAAATTGCAGTATGTGAAAAGGTGGATAACCTGTGAAAAGGTACAGTCGGGTACAATTAAAACTTTGAATAATTGCGACTGCTGCCACGTTCTGTACATGTAATAGAATGGTATGATGTTCTTACATGACATTATCACATGACAAATGTGCCCATAATATGTAGTAATATCATGTTTGTCTAAAATTATTCGGTAATTTAACAAGATTGTTTCGCATCATGAAAACTTTTTCATTTATTAATGGAAGCTACGAGCGGATGTACAATCTACTCTACTTAGTAATTCAGTAAATGTATTGCTATCCTTATTTCATTAAAAATCTATGTCCAGGACGATTATATACAATTATATATGAGATTTAAATTCTGTTGATTTACATACATTTAAAAAAAAACAGGAACAAATTCTATCATGTACAACGCAATTTTTTGACGGAAAAACTTGCCGCCCCGTCCTATCATAGATAATCGATGAACCACTAAATGTCAGTGTAATTAACAATATCATAAAATTTTTAATATAGATAATTTATCGTCCTATTATCCTATAATGGGTACTACTCAAATCATTATATTAAACTGTGAGACCAATGGCCTCAAATAATAATAAACAATAGAATTCCATTTTTTAATTAAGTAAAGATTTTAATTAAGTAAAGATTTAAAACTAAAAGCTGTAAACTACATAAATATTAATTTAAAATTTTTAAGCTTGATTTATTTTCCAACTTGAGCCATAAAAATTTATTTTATAACATTTTTTTAATATATAATAATAGTTATAATTATTTTTAATCAACTTCCTGTAATCTTCCGATAATAATAAAAGAGTTTTGCAAACGATACATACAAATAACCAAAAATTGAGCTTAGAATGATTGCAACATTAAGTTTGCATTCTTCAAAAATTGGTTAAGGACAGTAATAAATACATATAGAAAGAAAAACCGATTAAGAGATTTTCTAACGGTGTTTCATTAACAAGTTACTTTTGTTAACCTTGCATAATTTGAAGATGGTATCCATCGTTATCCATGATACGACGGGACGGCAAGTTTTTCCGTAAAAAAAATTGCGTTTTACATGATAGAATTTGTTTCTGTTTTTTTAAATGTATGTAAATCAACAGAATTGAAATCTCATATGTAATTGTACATAATCGTCCTAGACATAGATTTTTAATGAAATATGGATAGTAACACATTTACTGAATTACTAAGTAGAGTAGATTGTACATGCGCTCGTTGCTTCCATAAATAAAAGAAAAAGTTTCCATGATGCGAAACAATCGTGTTAAATTACATAATAATTTTAGACAAACATGTTCTAACCACATATTATAAGCACATTTGTCATGTGATAATGTCATGTAAGAACACCATACCATTCTATTACATGTACCCTAGGGTTAAATTGAATCTTTGAATAACAACATATTGGCGCTATGATCTGCGTATGTTTGTAACCTATCACGCAACGCCCAATTTACTGGAAGAATGGTTGCCTAATCTCCCACGGTAAATACGGCGTTATCGTGATCGGTCGCCAAACGGCAGCTAGAATGTGCAGAACGTGGTCGCAATTATTCAAAGCTTTAATTGTACCCGAGTGTACCTTTTCACATACTGCAATTTGGTCAAGTGCTTATATAAATACATATATATTTATAATCATCCCCCATTTAAACACTTATTTATTTATTTCAAGTCGATTGCTTTTTATAAAAGAACTTGCCAATTTATTTATTGATATCATAACTTTCTTTTGGTAAAATTAAAATAGAAATTTATGTAAAATCGAAGGTATACGAGAAGTAACCTTAAGGGGCTATGATAGTGTTAAAACCTGAGATAAACGAAAAATTGTTAGTGTCGTAAAAAATTAATAGATATATAGGCGCTCTAAAAACTATATTTTTATTTTCAAATACAAGTATTATCCATCACTTTTATGCATAAATAATATGCAAAAAGTGAGTGTAACATTTAAAAACAATTAATGGAATTGCTTACCAAAAATCATGATTTTCATCACTTTTATTTGCTTGCCGCATGGTTCTGATGGAACCGTACGATCAATTCTGATGAATCAAAGTGCCAAATCTTCCTTATGAGTCTGGTCTCAGACTAAGTGGAACAAATTCCTGAAAAACACAAAATTAATATAATTTATTAAACATATATTGACAATATTAATAATTATAGTGAATGTTACATATGCAAACATACGTAACATTGACTTTGATCTTATTTTTACCAATTCTACTCCACTCAGATTGTGACCGTACTCATAAGGAAGGTTTTCCACTTTGGTTCATCCGGATTGATGTTACAGTTCCTTCAGAAAGCTGCGGCAAGTACATGAAAACCATGAAAAAACTAAATTTGAGTAAAAGGCATTTAAAGTTTATAATGTAAATCATACAAATGAACTCAGCTATACTTACAGAAACTATGTGGCATACCTTGATTTGCTTTTGGTACTCAAATACACATACAATAAAGTATATTTGGTGGTATGCGCATATCATGCTGTGTGATAATAGCATTTAGAAGCTGGAAATAAAATAAAAATTATCGTTAGCTATTCATAATCAAGTTATGTTTATGAATTACAATTACATGCAATAGTTACCATTATTACCCATATAGCACCCAATACTCTGGGAATATTGCTGGAATGTTACTTTGGTAAGTAAAGTAGTATCAATTATGTTGCGGAAAGGTTACGTAACCAGCTGGCCACGGTCAGGCAACATTGCTGCGAAGTGAAATGTCCTTTTTAATATTACATCGATTCGATCGGTATTTCGTACTCATCCGTGGAAAGTAATATTACAGTAATATTGTAGTAAGCTTGTTCAACATTCCCAGAACATTAATGTATTATAAATTATTTTTCGAGTTTTTCGAAAAAATTTTTTTCCTATTGAAATAATACAGCAATGTTATGGTAATATTGCACAGTGTTATCACAACGTTACTGGAATATAAGATCTTACAAAGTGATGAAAGAAAAATGTTTAAAATAATTTCTCCAGTCGGGATTTGAACCCAACTCCTTTCGCTCAGTAGACTCGCTCGTTATCCACTGAGCTATTGTTTTGTTGTTGTCATTCAAGTTAATGTGTAGGTTAAAATGAAATTATTTGGCAACAACAAAACAATAGCTCAGTGGATAACGAGCGAGTCTACTGAGCGAAAGGAGTTTGGTTCAAATCCCGACCGAAGAAATATTTTTTAAACATTTTTCTTTAATCCCTTTGTAAGATATTATATTCCAGTAACGTTGTGATAACATTCTGCAATGTTATCATAACATTGCTGTATTATTTCAATAGGGAAGAAATTTTTTCGAAAAAATCGAAAAAAAAATTTATAATACATTAATGTTCTGGGAATGTTGAATAAGCTTACTACAATATTACTGTAATATTACTTTCCACGGATGAGTACGGAATACCGATCGAATCGATGTAATATTAAAACGGACATTTCACTTCGCAGCAATGTTGCCTGACCGTGGCCAGCTGGTTACGTAACCTTCCCGCAACATAATTGATCCTACTTTACTTACCAAAGTAACATTCCAGCAATATTCCCAGAGTATTGCGTGCTATATGGGTAAATACACTTCAAATTTTTAAAAACTATGCAAAATAATACTCCAGACAGTCAATATAAGCTCCCATTTTGCTGGCTTGCACCCGTATACCTAAAAGCAAAAAATAAACCAACAAAGAAAAAGCTCATTATGAACACTGTTATTACAAATTAGTTTCCAATACTTATCTGAATAATGTTTGTACTCTGCAGAAGCTCTTGCACTTTTGCAACACCACTAAGGTTATAAGCATTGCTACAGCAGCTAGCAGACTAACTGCACTGATCTAGTGTCTTGGATGAAAAATAGCTGATTGGCTGCTTTCTGCTGCTTTACAGAAAATTCTACTATACCGATCAAACAGTAATCTTCATTCTCGACCGGACGCTGTGAGGACCTGTTCGAGTGGCAAATTCAAATTTGTTGAATGCCTTTACTTTAACACATTGAGTTTATTAACATAAAATCACACATAGAAAAATTAATTTTACGGATTTTATTTATTTTACGGAAATAAATTCATAACTCATGAGAAAAAAACGGTTTCTAAAACGGTTTTTAAGTCGTATTTTCAGTAAGATTTCTCATGAAATAACTCTGTAAAAAGTGTGGTAGAACAATCCTTTTCTCAAGGATAAACTAAAAATAACGATTTTTCAAAAATTTACTTGAAACAGATTTATCAGTTTTTTGTCGATAATTTCAAAGCCAATTTTTTTAGCAAAAAACGGCTTTCAGGACCATATTCTACGGACTATTAACTGTGAAAAAAGTGAATAAAAAAAAAATTAATATTTTCAAAATTTTAACACTGTCATAACCCCTTAACGTGAAGATATTTACGCGTTAATATTTTCAAGACAGATAGATTTGAGTTTTTACCATATAAGGGTTGGAAATCGAGAGTTTGAAAATGAACTTTGATTAAAACATTGAAGTAACCGTATAGATGGAGTAAACTTTTAGAATTTTTGTGACATTAAGGTTATCATAAGTTATAAAATTAATCTTTAATTCTTACATAGGAAGAAATGGCCATATACTTGCTAGCCTTTTACCTTTATTAGGTATATTTTTCGTCATATTTCACGTAATATTTATAATTCATCGCCGTAAATGCTTTATGGCATGAAGGATGATAGCCTTGGATTCCATCACATGTTGCTGGTAAAACAGTGTCACTGTATTTCAAATTAAAAGCTTCGTGGACTTTCAAAGTACGCTTACTTTTCTCTAATTGATTTTCGTTAAAAACGATTGTCTTAGTTGTTAATTACAAGAAAACACGCACTTTGTCACAAAAATCATTTTGTTCACTATAATGTTTCACTATAATCATTGCAAAACTAACAGTAGTACAGAGGAAAGCACTGCAATGACTACTCGCTACGGAGTTTCCAAATGTACTGAGCTCGGAGGGAAATTCACTTGCTACCTAAATCTTTTCTACGTTTGTCTTCAATTTCGAGGTGAAAATTCTGCATTCCAGCCTACCTTATTCTATACAAATAGGTCCCGGTCCGCGTATACCTGCGTTAATTTTCTTGCTGATTTTCGCTTTTCAGAATCTGCGAAAAACCGTTTTCCAAACGAAACTTATTCTATACCCGGCCTACTCTCTGTATACCTGTGTAAATCTTCTTGCTCGCGCTTTTGAGATTCTGCGAGAGATCTGCGTCCGAAACTAAAATTTATGTACTCTTCTGCATTCTATACAAACCAATTTCAGCCTTCTTATATCTGGTTGAATTTACTTACTAATATTCGCTTTCAAAATTCAAAACTAATTTATAAACTTGGCCGTTTGAATAGAAACTTTCAGATTTTCCGTCGTAATAACGCTATACGATTTGTCGTGAACATCGGGAGTGAAAATTCAGCATAGGGAAAGCCATACGAAAAAAAAATTTGGGGCTAGACGGTAGACCCTTCTTCCGACCAATTTTTTTACACGGAGAAAGGTCGAGACTCATGCCGACCGTCACGCCTGATATTTTTTCACTACGGAAGAAAAGTCGACGCTGTAGCAGATGGTTACGCCTACACTGTCTTAACTAGAATTTCTTTCAAATTGTATTTCCAATTTTTATCGATTTAATAGAACTTTCGTGAAAACTGATAATATACGTTTTCTTGTATTATAGTTCTACTTTTCAAATCCGTTCGAAAAATACAAATAGGCCTATTACAAACGTGTGCAGACGATCTACAAGATATTGCACTTAATTATTTAAACTTCGAATGCTCCGTAACTAATTAACCGATTGTGTCTGTCTCATGCGCACATGTAAGTATACATATATTATTATCAGTCGACGAAGACCCGATCGTCAAAAGTTACAATTAAGGTAGATATTACAAATTTAGAAAAACACAAAATTTCCTTATTATTTCGAATTAAATCGAACTAAGTATTTCAAGCGAGTCATTCAAAAGTGCAATTTATGTAAAATTTATTTGGATACAATTCTTCTGTTGACAGCATGTAAATTTTTTTATTAGTTTTCAAGTAATTAATAAAAAACTGAAAAAAAGTATTTTTCAGCATTTAAATTTTTATAAAAAAACTTGTTAACAATATTTTCGACCAGAAGTTTCAATAAAATTATGTTATGGTCTTTACTTCATGTAACTGCACAGTCTATTTCGTGTTACTATCTTTCTAACTAATTATTTCTCGATTAATTAATCTTCGCATGCCGCGACTTTACAACCGGATTTCACGGCTTTAATCGCAATTGATTGATCTGCTATTTTCGACATAGCGCTTGTCACATACATAAATATTAGAAAAATTGAGTTTGCATGGATATCGCAAATAATTTATTTTTTATAAATTTTGCGTAACTTTGCACGGTCTGTCTGCATTACAAGAGGTAATAAAATGACAGGTAATAATATTTCGCGTTTCCTAGGATGAAATATAAGCGATTTTGGTGGTTATTTTTACCCGTTCTCAATCTTGATTTTGCATAAAAAACTCACCTGTTTCATCGTCCACCGCTATTTCCTAGAGGAAATTTCGTGACAGGGGCTTATCGTTTTGTACTTAACTGCACTCGAGGACCATGTTCAGCAAGAATCAGCCATCTCGCGAATTTTTTTGCCCTCTACGTGTATTTTTAGTCCTCATCTCTTAGACTATTAGGGGGCGCCTTTTGAGAGGGCTTTCATTAGGGGTCGCCGCTGAGGGGACGCCATTGTAATCTTTGATCTAAACCTAATCTTTAATAAATTCTCTATTATTTCCAAACCACTATTCAGGTAATACTAAGAAGTGGCTCATTTTTTTCATTTGTCACAAATAAATGGCTAACGTAAGGGTTGTAGAGAATGTAAATATTTACATATCCATTAAGGGGTTATGACAGTGTTAAAACCTGAAGAAAAAGAAAAATTGTTAGTGCTGTAAAAAATTAATAGTTATATAGGTGCTCTAAAAACTATATTTTTGCTTTCAAATACAAGTATTATACATCACTTTTATGCATAAATAATATGCATAAAGTGAGTGTAACATTTAAAAACAATTAAAGGTATTTGCTTACCAAAAAACATGATTTTCACCACTTTTATTTACTTGCCGCATGTTTCTGATGGAACCGTACCATCAATCCTGTTGAATCAAAGTGCCAAATCTTCATTATGAGTCTGGTCTCAGACTGTGTGGAACAAATTCCTAAAAAACACAAAATTAATATAATTAATTAAACATATATTGCCAATATTAGTAATTATAGTGAATGTTACATATGTAAACATACGCAACATTCACTTTGAACTTACCTTTTCCAATTCTGCTCCACTCAGTTTGTGACCATACTTATAAAGAAGGTTTTCCACTTTGGTTCATCCTGATTGATAGTACGGTTCCTTCATAAAGCTGCGGCAAGTACACAAAAAGCATGAAAAAACTAAATTTGAGTAAAAGGCATTTAATGTTTATAATGTAAATCATTCAAATGAACTCAGCTATACTTACAGAAAATATCCGGCATACCTTGATTTGCTTTTGGTACTCAAATATCCATACGATAAAGTATATTTGATGGTACGCGCTTGTCATGCTGTGTGATAATAGCATTTAGAAGCTGAAAATAAAATAAAAATTATCGTTAGCTATTCATAATCAAGTTATGTTTATGAATTACAGTTACATACAATACTTACCATTATTAAATACACTTCAAGTTCTTAAAAAGTATGCAAAATAATACTTCAGGCAGTCAATATAAGCTCCCATTTTGCTGGCTCGCACCCGTATACCTAAAAGCAAAAAATAAACCAACACAGAAAAAGCTCATTATGAACACTGTTATTACAAATTAGTTTCCAATACTTATCTGAATAATGTTTGTACTCTGCAGAAGCTCTTGCACTTTTGCAACACCACTAAGGTTATAAGCATTGCTACAGCAGCTAGCAGACTAACTGCACTGATCTAGTGTCTTGGATGAAAAACAGCTGTTTGGCTGCTTTCTGCTGCTTTACAGAAAATTCTACTATACCGATCAAACAGAAATCTTTATTCTCGACCAGATGCTGTGAGGAACAACCTATTCGAGTGGCAAATTCAAATTTGTTGAATGCCTATAATTTAACACATTGAGTTTAGTAACATAAAATCACATATAGAAAAATTATTTTTACAGATTTTATTTATTTTACGGAAATAAATTCATAACTCTTGAGAAAAAAACGGTTTGTAAAACGGTTTTTAAGTCATATTTTCAGTAAGATTTCTCATGAAATTACTCTGTAAAAAGTGGGTTAGAACAATCCTTTCCACAAGTTTGGCCTAATTAAAATATTTAAAAATCACGATTTTTCAAAAATTTACTTGAAACAGATTTGTTAGTTTTTTGTTGATATCTTTGAGGAAAATTTTTTTAGCCAAAAACGGCTTTCAGGACCATATTCTACAGACTATTAACTATGAAAAAAGTGAATAAAAAAATGGGTATTTTCAAAATTTTAACACGGTCATAACCCCTTAATATATATCCATTAATATTCGCTATGCATCTTAGGGCTCACGTATATACAGCCCATATGATTTGTTATTTGAGCGTATATTAAACTATCTGAATCTTTTTTCTAATCTATCGTCATTCAAATTATGAGTTAATCTTTTTTTCTTTTCATTTCTTTAAAAATAGGATTCGATTTATCAAGTTCATTTCATTTCAATTTTATGAGATCACGATTTTGATCATACTAATTTTTAAAAAGCCCTTTTTTAAGTATCTGTTAGGTGGAGAGATTTGTTTTCTCTCTGCACAACAAATATTTTATTAATCCGAGCATACCGTTCAGTCACATGCTTGACCGGCAATGGTCGATTCGCGGAATAACTTCGTTTCTCTTTGCAAGTAATGTTATTGATTATTATTTAAAGTAAATATCTTATCTTCGATGTTTTGTAGAAAATGCGTCTCTATATATTTCTTGTGGTTATTATTTGGAAAATTGTATATGTTTGAGAGAAAATTGTAGTAAATGCCCTTGGTTTAACTTTTCCTTCTTAATCGACTTTATTTAAACTATTCTCAAGTTATCCAAAGCAAATGATTCTTGTAGTGTAATAATACAGGTAATTGTTCATACCACTTTTATTGATTAAATTAACTGTTTTATGAATGTTATAGCAAATCTCAGATCTTATTCTAAGCTACCTCTACTCTGGCTAGATGCTCAAGAGAGACTGACGCCTAATTTTCGCTAAGCAAGCCTCCATAGCTGTACCTTTAGCGCTGAGGCGGCAAAGAGTATAGACCTCCCCGCGCGTCCTCATTCTCTCTCTTTCTCTCTCTCTCTCCCATTGCCAAGTGCTTAATATCGCACCATAAGCTCACATTGCACATTTCTTCGGCTGCATGGAGACATCGAAAGAAAATAGAATGTATCACACAAATTTTAATTATAATTGTTGAAAATATACTCTGCAGAGTTTCAAGGAGTAACAGTGAATTTATTAAATGTAAGATACAAATACAAATGTTGAGAACACGGGGCTTCGATAGACACTGCTCCTTAGCATAAGGGCATTGCTCGGGTGTCGTATCGAGACTGACTGACTGTCCTGGCACTCGGCGATACTTATAAATGGGTCGCAGCCCTTGCAGTATTCGCAAAGGCCAGGTAGCCTAATATAATAGCGGAACGCAAAGGCGGCTGCGAGCCGCGGGGAAACTGACCTGTTTATGACACCAGGTGCAGTCCGCTCTTCGACGCTAGAAAAACTGCGAAACTGCGAATGCTCGATTTTATTATTATAAGCCTACTAATAAGTTTCAGCGCACGTACAAAATCTAAATGATTATTATTTTAAAACTACTCTCAGGATTTACGCAGAAATCCAACACTCCCACGTAGTTTTGAAATACATATACTTTTTTAAGCTATTTCTTATTTTTCTTAATTATAATTTGCCAATAATTATTCAAAAGGCGTATAACCTTTTTAATCGGATCATCATTTTTGCACACAATCATACCTTCATTACCAGTCATCGTTACATATATAGCACATTCATCAAGCGTACTAGCATACATACACTCTACACTATTTGTTTCACGAAACTTAAATGTTTTTAACACTGTAGCAAACTTTCTTGATTCATTTTTAAAATTAGATGCTGTAAATTTTACTATCTTCAGGTGTTCTTCATTTGCAGTTGTTAAAAGTTCTTCGATATTACCTGGATAATTCTTGCTGCTTCCTTTTGCTGCATGATCATCAACGCATGAGTCGATTGGTTGCTGCTCTCCCACTTGCTCCGAATTGAGCGATGCGTCAACTGCTAGTTGGCTTTCGATGCTATCACGGCTCCGATTGGCTCCCACGGAATCTTCAATCCTTTGATCGTGTAGCTTTGCGTTCAGTTGAAAGCGGTAGACACTGTCTTGCTTAGCATTAGATAAACTGCTAATTTTTCCGTCTTCACATGGAATTTTTACTTGAAATAGCATTTCATACAATCCGTTATGGTTCACTCCACTACTCGACAGCTTGCCGAATTTATCGCGAATTTCACAACGTGTTTCTAAAGCGTAGAAAGAAAATTGCTTGCGGCACACTGCTGATATGGAAAACAAATTTCTTTTTAATTCCGGTACATATAGTACATCTTCGAGCTTTCTTTCAATGATTATTCCTTCTATCTTTTCACGAATAATCATTGAGCCGATTCCTACAGCTTCTAGGATTTTATCATTCGCAATTTTTACAAATTCGCTAATGGGCTTGAGCGAGCTGAAAAGCTCTTTTCTCGGGCTCATGTGCCTGCTTGCTCCTGAATCCGCAAGCCACCTGTCACTATCACTGTGGTCGTCGAAATCGCTGATATAATATGCTTGTGATGTGATCACCATAGCTGCTGCTGAAGTCTCTGCTTCTTTATCTTCGTTCTTGTTGGGACATTCTCTCGCCCAGTGTCCTTTTTCTTTGCAAATTCCGCATTTTGTTCTTGTTTTCAGCTCTTCTATATCCTTTTTAGTCATCTTCTATTTGTCACCGGGCGGCTTATTGTTGCACGAACATACACACTTCTTACAGGTGAGCGCTTCGGCACGAAGCGCATGCGTTTCAACTTCGGCATCGTCCTCGTTGAGGCGCTGATCTTCTCGTATCAGTCGAGCTGTCAAATTATCTAGTTTCTGCTGATCCTCAGGTGTACATTCCCAGGCCATCCTGAACGCTGAGTACTTTCTTGGCAATCCATGGAGCAGTCTAATTACTTTAGCTTTATCGGTTTGTGGCTCCCCGATATCTACAAGCCTTTTACATATACCTTCGTATTGCTCTAGCTGTAGAGCAATAGACATGCCGTCCTTTATGCGAAAGTCGAAAAAATCTTGCAAAGCACTGTCTCTCGCGTTTACGCTTCTCGCTCCATACAGTGCTTGTAATTTCTGCCAAATCTCTTTTGGCGATCTGCAGTTCTGTAGATTCGCGTGCATCGATCGATCTACAGAACTCAATAATATCACCGCAGCCTCCGCTGAAGACTTTTTCCAGGCGATCCATTCGTTTTTCTTCTCAGTTCTGCTCGGCTCTGCATCCGTGCCATCAATGATTCCGGTTAAACCCTTTGCTTCTAGTAGGAATTCTATCCCGAATTTCCACGTGCTGTAGTTTTTGCCGTTTAGTCTTGTAAGCTCGAAATTATCTCTGTCAGCCATGACGAGAAACAGTGCTGCTAGTACTTACAACAAACGAAAAAACAACAAAAAACTTTAAAGGCGCTCTTCACGGATATCACAACACTTCAACACTTATTTTTACCAGCTTGGTAATGTTTTATATCTTAACAAAATAGATTCACATGGCGCAGTGGAAGCGTGCTGGGCCCATAACCTGTTGAAAATATACTCTGCAGAGTTTCAAGGAGTAACAGTGAATTTATTAAATGTAAGATACAAATACAAATGTTGAGAACACGGGGCTTCGATAGACACTGCTCCTTAGCATAAGGGCATTGCTCGGGTGTCGTATCGAGACTGACTGACTGTCCTGGCACTCGACGATACTTATAAATGTGTCGCAGCCCTTGCAGTATTCGCAAAGGCCAGGTAGCCTAATATAATAGCGGAACGCAAAGGCGGCTGCGAGCCGCAGGGAAACTGACCTGTTTATGACACCAGGTGCAGTCCGCTCTTCGACGCTAGAAAAACTGCGAAACTGCGAATGCTCGATTTTATTATTATAAGCCTACTAATAAGTTTCAGCGCACGTACAAAATCTAAATGATTATTATTTTAAAACTACTCTCAGGATTTACGCAGAAATCCAACAATAATAACTTTGAATTTTATAATGTCATTGATCTATAGAATCAGATAAATCTAAATTCAATTAATTTTCATTGTAACTTAAATTAAATCTGGCTTGTAATAAAAAAGATTTATGAAGTTTGCCTTTGAAACTGAAAAGCAAATCGAATATATAACTAAACATAATAAGTTACTACGCCGACTAACGTTCAAGATCAAAATTTGAAACTTTAACTAACCTTTTAACTAATTTGTTTTAACTATTTACTTAAATTTCGATGGCTGGTTGGAACAACCTCGTAACTCACGAGTTGCTCGAAGAACCCCGGAACTCGGGAGTTGCTTAGAGAACCCCGTAACTCAGGAGTAGCTTGGAGAACCCCGTAACTCAGGAGTATCTTGAAAAACTCTGTAACTCAGAAGCGCATTTTCGTTTCTAAAATTTTGTAGTGGCAGCCCTGCGGGAAATTGAAAAATGCGATTCTAATTAAATAAAAGAGTCAAAACATTCGAAAAAATTCTGAAAAATTCTACTAAAATACTACATATATTCTACTGTTGTAAACTTTAAAATTTATTCAGAATATGAATAAATAAAATTATTTTAAGTACAGTAGATATGCTCGCTCTCTTTTTTACTTCGTTATTGATAATTTTTTTTTAACATCTCGTGTGGGTGTGTGTCTTAATACAGATACTGATGCCTTCCTTAATAAGAGAAGTAAAGGAAGCGCAAAGATAAATATCAGGCGGGATCACTCGTGTGTGTAGAGCATTCATCTTTAAAAGCGTCGTCGTGAAATTTCAAAGGTGTGTGAACGAACCTTTGCGAGATCGAGAGCAATAAAATTTGTTTGACCGCGGGAGAAAGAGAGCGAGTGTATGTAGTATTTTAGTAGAATTTTTCAGAATTTTTTCGAATGTTTTGACTCTTTTATTTAATTAGAATCGCATTTTTCAATTTCCCGCAGGGCAGCCACTACAAAATTTTAGAAACGAAAATGTGCTTCTGAGTTACGGGATTTTCCAAGATACTCCTGAGTTACGGGGTTTTCCAAGCAATTCCCGAGTTACGGGGTTGTTCCACCCAACCATCGATTTATTAATGATGATCTTTCACAGCGGCACCCATGATCGCGACAGTCAAATTCTTATTTAATTTTCACGACACTTTCGACTACAGTTTAGGAGCAAGAAAATTTTTCGTATGATTTCTAGTGATTTTGGATAAAAGTCATATTACGGCTTCACATGCTTATATGAAATTTTATGTGGATATCTGTTGCACTTTGAAAAATTCAAAAATATTGATTAGATTGCATAATTAGTGCAAGTTAATGGCAAAATTCTGTTCCTCAGTTTCCCACGAGCTTACCACATAACTTTGGTTATATTCAATATTTTTTAGTTTATGAGCTTACAGCTTAAGAGTTTTTCTACTAATATGAGTTATAATATATCGACGGCTGAGTGGCAGAACCAACTAATTAAAAAATGCGTCTGAAAACGGACTGATTCAGAAAAGAGTTGAAGAACAGGATAATTCAGATATGCGTTCGAAAAACGGCTAATTCAGAAATGTGTCCAAAGCCTGACTCATTTGAAAAAGAGTTGAAGAAATGTCTGATTTTGAAATGCGCCCACAAATCAGCTCATGCAGAAAAGAGATGAAGAACAGGTTAATTCAGAAATGCGTCTGAAAACCCATTCTTTCAGAAAAGTTTCTGAAAACGAGCTCCGACTTTTGAGAAAGCATGAACCAGCCAATTTAGAATAACTTTAGTGAACCGGCCGTTTTGACTATGATTATGGAGAACTGACTCAAAATTTGAGAATCTAGCCATCTTGCCAACTACGACTTATTACGCACTTACGCTCGAGGATACCGATAACAGGATGTATGATAGTGCGCTATAGAAATTATCCGGTTGCTCCGGGTCACCAATGTTTAACTTTTTAGAAAACAAAAGTAGATATAAGAGATCTCCTCTGAGATCCTCAAAGTGATCTCAGAGGAGATTGATATTCTGAGGTAACAATAGTAAAGTAGACAGAAAAATTATGTATTTTTAAGAATTTCGATTTTTTCCATTTTAAATTTCTGCACTTTTAAATAATTGAAAACTGATTCATTTATTAATCTTGAAAATTGGTATGGAATTCTTGACACGATTTTCCAATACAATTATTCAATCTATTTTACTATTGTTGTTACAGAATGCTAATGCTCATCGGAATCACTGCCAAATTCATAGTTTGTCGGTCTCATATATCTTCTGTCTCCTGACTATTTTTGAGCAAATCTGACTATGGCATTGGATACAACATATATAAAGAACTTGTATAATAATTACCCGATAAAAGTTTGATAAAAGTACAGGAAGTTAAATAAGCTATTAAGACCCCTTTCCACTATTGCGCTGCAAAATAATATTTTAAGCTTCTCTCTGTGCAGGCTTAATTTCAATCAATCAATTACACAGTAAGAAGGAAGAGAAGAACAACCTAAATGCTTTTACCCTAATAACCCTCAGATTCTGCAGTCAATCGTTTAAACACACATATTTGGAGAAATCGAGCACAAAAATGTTCAAGTGCTATCTCTCCATGGGTGGACAGTTCGATTGTTTAATAAAACGCAGTTTTTTTATTAATTCGATCCCGAAGGCTTTATTTCAATCGATCAATTACACAGTATTAAGGGAAGATATGAAAACCTGAATGCTTTTACCCTACTAGATCTTAGATGTCGCGTTCAGTCCTTTAAACCGACACGCACATGCTTTCTTTTTTTTCGCTCTGGACACTTTATTTCAATCGATTAATTACACTGTTACGTCTCTCAATCTTATTATGCGTGCAATTCGAGGCGGTAAAATAAGCACAAGTTTTGTGGGACTTCTATTTATAAAGGCGTATATTTAGATTATATTGACACGTATCCAATAGATTCGAAGTTCTGAACTTACCTTAAAAGCTATAAATTTATAATATATTTAGTAGAAATTGACTAGCAAGTGGCGTGGTAGCGCAACGATGGCAAGTATAAGGTACGTTCAGTATGTACGCCGCCGTCGGGCGCTATAGCCAGACCCTATATACGTCTCATAGGCCCTGTTGGAGATGTGACATTCCGTTTTCTACGCATTAAGAGCTTTGTTTCTCACTTATGATCACTTAAATGAAAGCTTGGGACGAAAGTAAGAAAATCACATCAGGGTCATATTTTGTGAAATTGCTTCTATCGAAAGATATTGTAAAGTGAAAGTTCGGACTCCTCAATTCTCCTCAAGGGAAAACAATTGTTCGACGGGTATCCGGTGACGTCACATCTACGTAATCTAGGCTATAACATATAGATAACTTTAATATGACGTACATCTACATAATAATCTGGACTATACAAATAGATAACTTTAGTATACGTTGTTTTTCCGCAGACGATAGACGGTGTTTTCATACAGTGTTATTTTTTATCAACGTGGATTTTCTTTTGCTGTTTTTTATTGCTAAATAGTGTTAAATAATCACATTAATACAGATTTTAAAACAGCTGTGCCAAATATCAAGGGACGCGGTACTTTCGCCTTTACACGGTTATGGAAAATATGAAGTATGAGAACACAATCAGATAAGTATTTCGATTCATATTACATATAAAGATATCATATATATATATATATATATCGAATATATATCGAACTTGATTTGTTTAAATGTTTTTTTATTTTTTCAGATTTTTATAAGTTATTATTTCTCATGTGAGGTTATATACTTGGAGGGAATATTGGAAAACAAAAAAGTTCCTGTGTGTGTCTAATATTTTCTATCGGCCACATTCTTTGTGTTTATTAATAAACTAGGAAAATAGCTGGAATATCTGTTAAGTTTAGACCAGCAATTGGAATAGAGCAAGCGTAAGTTTTTTATTTGTGCATTATTTCTTATCGTAATATAATTAGAGTCATTTAGTAATATATTGCAAAACAAAAAGGTTTCAGCGTATTTGAAATATTCTATCAGCCTTACTGATTCTAGTTATTACTTGACTACTAAATAGCTGGAATATCTATGAATTAAGTTAAGATCAGCAATTGGAACAGAGCAGGAGTAAGTTTTTTATTTCGATTTTGTATATTTCTTATCATAATAATTAAAGTTTAATGACACATGCAAAACATGAATACGTATATCTTTGCATGTTTTTCTTTATGCATAATATAAATTTGAGTCATTAAGTTACTCTTATTTTATAAATTAACGTATAATTAGAAATTAAATAGTATTAAAATTTTTCTTAAAAGATCTCAGAATTTATTTGTTGAAAGAATAATCAAAGACTTGGATTTAGTACCTTTTACATATTTTTTTATAAATTTTCATTATGATTTGCTTGATTTGCTACCTCAGCCTCTTCTTCAACTGCGTGCGTTGCCACCCTATTTAGCCATTGAGAGCTGCGCGTCATTTCCTTTAGTTTTATATTTTATAAATCGTACATAATATAATGAAAGATTTTGTGAACTGATTCTGGTTAAAATGATCTCTTTTATTTTTCAGATTTTATTGGAAGGCATACAACTATCAGGTTATAAAGAATTTTCTTGTAATGTGACCAGCTAGTGAAAGTGTTGCATTTTCATCGTTTAAGTATCGAAGAAAGTTTTTACAGAATTTCTATTGGGAGGTTACGCAACTGTCATGTTATGAAAGGAAGGAATTCCTGAGAGAAGCTAGTGATGTGAAAATGTTTTTTCACGATTTATAATTATTATATTAGTTCAGAAGACAAGTAGTGTATAAGTTTTTCCCAATTTTGAGAGAGCAAGTACACTCAGTTTCCAGACGTAACGAGACTTTTCCTAAGGGAAAAGCATGTTTTGCTTTGTATACGGTAATGAGAACTCATGAAGGCATACAACTATCATGCTATACAAGGAAAGAATTTTCTTGTGACGTGACAAGCTAGTGAAAGTGTTGTATTTTCATCGTTTAAGTATTGAAGAAAGTTTTTACAGAATTTCTATTGGGAGGTTACGCAACTGTCACGTTATAATGGGAAGGAATTCCTGTGACAAGCTAATGATGTGAAAAACGTTTTTCAAGATTTATAATTATTAAGTTCAGAATTATAAGTTCAGAAGACAAGTGATTTAGAAGTTTTTCCCAATTTTGAGAGAGCAAGTACACTCAGTTTTCAGACGTAACGAGACTTTTCCCAAGGGAAAAGCATGTTTTGTTTTATATAAGGTAACGAGAAGTTATGAGTTGTCAAGCCAGTCACTCAGGGGGATAGGATAAGAATTTTGAAGTTGATAAGGCCCAGTAAAAATTGAATTTTTTAATTTAAAAATTTCTAATTTATGATTATCTCAATAGTACTCAATTGTACCATCTTAAAAGATCTTATACAATCCCTTTAAGCTGTGGGCTTAACTACTTGTATGGTCTATTTGCTTTTTAGAAAGCAGAACATGTATTTCCATTGAGAAAAGAGGCGCTCAACCCTAATTTTGGAAACTGACTGTACTCTGGACACTCTCAGAATTGAAAATAACGTTTTAAATTAAACATACCAATCAAAGGAATATAATGAGAAATTTTAAGTTTATCGTATCGACCAATTCCGAAATAATTATCATATAAGGCATTCAAAATTGAACAGCTCAAAATTGGTTTAGACGATTAACTTGAAATTTCATATGCTAACCCTCTGATTGATTTGCTTAATGAAAAATTAGTAATTCTCAATTTTGAGAGAGCAACATTTACAGTCAGTTTCCAAATCTTGGATGTAACGAGTATTTTCCCAAGGGAAATGCATGTTTTCCTTTGTAAAAGGTAACGAAAACTTATGAGTTGTCAAGTCTGTCACTCAGAGCGATGGTATGAGAATTTTCAAGTCGAAATGGCTTAGCAAAATAGTTATATACCTGACAATTTAGATTCTAAAGCCATGAAATCAATGGTGTAAGTATATCTACATGAAAATCAAAAATATAAGTTCTTGGATCGAGTGAATTGTATGCATTGTTTTAACATGTTAAAATAAATTTGGATACCAAATTTCAGCCTTCTAGCTATAACAGATTCTAAATGAGGTGAAAACCGAAATATGCAAAATGCAGTTTTCGCAACTTGTGGATGATTACTTATTTCAATTATATTCTTTACACTCATTTAATATCTATCATAGCTAGAGGGCTGAAATTTTATACATAAGTTTGTTTTATCATATTAAAACAATACCTTTAATTAAGTTTATCTAAAAACTTATAATTTTTATTTTCATATTGTTACCTAACTGAAAATTTAAACACTAAAGGCATGAAGTCAACAGTGTAAGTATTTATGAAAAAGTCAAAATTATATAAGTTCTTATAAAGATAGGTGTATGTATTATTTTGAATCTCTTATAAGTAAATAATAAACACAAGTTTTTACATTTTATTTTTTTACATATACTTCTGTTTTTTATAAAAATTATTCAAAATATAATATGGATTAAAAATTTGTGAAGGATACGATGTAAACATGTATCATGGCGATAACGCGCCCGTTAATAAATACTACAATCCTACATCACACATGTTATGTGTCAGTAGTATACATAACGTTTAAATGCTTTCAAGAAAACAGTTATCAATTAATTAATTAGCAATAATTCTATATACGTACAGACTTCTTTTAATGTATATTTGTGATAAAAATAGTTATGGAACTTAGCATAAAATTCAGTGTGCATAAAAAAATGCCCTATTCTATTTACCTCTAGGGTTGTGTGGAAAAGATAGAAATTTCGTTTTGAATAATAATGATTCAAAAAATATCTATTTGCTCTACAGATGGTGTCGATAAAATAATTATCATTACAATAATACATAAGATTATATATATCAGATTATGTACATTAATTTTTTAAATTTATAAAATATTTAATTGATTTTAACTATTCTTTATAATTTGGGTAGTATATACCTTTTAAAAGTAGCGAAATCTTCCCCCCCCCCCAAAAAAAACAAGTATAAGGTCATTTCTTCGTGTAAAAATTAAAGATCAATTTTTCGACACTTAATAACCTTAATGCACCAAAAACCAAAATTTCATTTTAAGTGCATTATTATTTACGATTATTAATTTTTTCCTTCCTACATGTCGATAAGAAATGTATTTATAAGTATAAATGAATTTATAGGAAATCTATTTATAAGATAAATGAATCTAATCATCTCTTCGAGCAACTTGGTATTTATTACATCTTACACTAATTATGACATCGAGCCGAAGGCGAGGGTGGCAAAAACGAGATATGGGCTATCCGAATTTACTTCCGTGGTGCGTAATAATATCGGGGAGCGAAAGTAGTACTTTCGGCACAGTGTGGAGAAAACGGTGTTTATAATCAGTTCAAAAATAATTATGTTAGGATGTATGTCTTTTTTTACCTCGTAAATGAGTGAATCACAAACACTGAAAGTACATGATGCTTGTACATTAAATAATCCAAAACTCTCAACTATCTATGAAAATATGAACGCGTAAACATGTTCGGGTCAAGAGTCCGTTGGACAGACTACCCTTTCTTTAGTGTTACTTCTCTATACCTTCGATTTTACATAAATTGCTATTTTATTTTTAGCAAAAGAAAGTTATGATATCAATAAATAAATTGGGAAGTTTTTATAAAAAGCAATCGATTATAAATAAATAAATAACTGTTTAAGTGGGGAGGATTATAAATATAAATGTATTCATATAAACACTCGACCAAAATGTATCATGTAAAAAGGTAGATAGCCTATGAAAAGGTACTGTCGGATACAATTGAAACTTTGAATAATTGCGACTGACGCCCCTTTCTGCGCATCCCAGCGAACGTTTGGATACCGATTATATTATAAATTATATCCTATATTAGTTTTATTAACGTATTCTACCACGTAGGCTGCACAAGAGTATTGCGCAATTATAAATTGAATGTCCATATTAGATTGTAGTATATTGAAAATGAAAGCATTGAAAGTATTGTGCCATTTTTCAGATGATTGACGCTTTATTATCAAGGGGCGCGGTAGCGCCTCGATGGCAAGTATAAGGTACTAACAGTACGTACGCCGCCGTCGGGCGCTATAGCCAGACCCTATATACGTCTAATTTGCCCTGTTGGAATCTTGTCGTTCAGTTTTCTTGACATCGACAGCTTTGTTTCTCACATATGAGCACTTAAATGAAAGCTTGCGGAAAAACTAAATCACATCAGGGTCATATTTTGTGAAATTGCTTCTTTTCAAGAGTTATTGTGAAGTGAAAATTCGGACCCCTCATTTCTCTTCACGAGAGAAAACTGAACAATTAATGTGATTCCGGTGACGTAGACTCTACGTATACGTATACGTACTTCCTATGACGTATATAGATCATCATGCGTATAGATATATATATTTATGTACTTATACACGCAGTATATTTTATGCAGACAGTATTTATATATAAAACAGTATTTCTTTTGCGAAACTTATTTTTACTTGATATCAGCAACATGAATATTTTAATAATTAACGGTTTTATTTTTATATATTATAATAAAAAACTTTGTTATAAGTTTTATGTATTTTTTAAAGAATATAGTTTCGTAAATAATAAGTGATAATACAACTTGATCTTAACCATGACTAACAGGATCTAATTATAGATAAGTATTCAGTTTTTATAGATGCAATACAAATAAGGATTGTGTGAACTGATTCTTTGTTTAAATATTCTCTGTTATTTTTCAGATTATGAGGTTATGAAGCTGTCAGTTTATATATAAATGAAGTAATTGTGACAAGAGAATTTTTATTGAAGAAGGTCTGATATTGAGATCTGCAGCATTGTGAAAAAAGTATATTTTCTTCAGTTTATACCTGTCTAGCAGAAGTGTAAGTTTTTTATTATTATATTCAATCTTCCACGCAAGAAAGTTTCTACAATTGTGGAAGTGCTTATGAACAATTATTAAATTTTCCTATCGTCTCCTGGGAGATAGACTCTCAGGCTATATGTCGAAAGGGATCCTTACAAATAGCTAGTGTGTTTTATTTTCTTGGTTCAAGAATCGAAGAAAGTTTCAACATAGAGAATATTCAGTATAAGGAAAAAATTGTCTTGTATTGTGAGAAGCTAGTGAAGTGTCAAGAATATGCATCGCTCATGCATGAAAGTTTCTAAGTTGTTTAAGTGTATATGAATAATTCATAACTTTTCCTATCGTTTCCTGGGAGGTAGACTCTCAGGCTGTATGTCGAAAAGGATCCTGATGAGAAGCTAGTAAAAGTGTTGTATTTTCATCGTTCAAGAATCAAAGAAAATTTATACAGAATTTCCTGTTTATATAATTTTCTTGTAATGTGACAAGTTGGTTGAGTGTTACGATTATATTCAATCTTCCACGCAAGAAAGTTTCTACAATTGTGGAAGTGCTTACGTTAACTTTTCCTATAGTCTCCTGGGAGATAGACTCGGAGGCTGTACGTCGAAAAGAATTCTTATGAATAGATAGTAAAAGAGTTTTATTTTTTTAGTTCAGAGAATATTCAGTTTATATAAGGAAAAAATTATTTTCTATTGTGAGAAGCTAGTGAAGTGTCAAGAATATGCATCGCTCATGCATGAAAGTTTCTAAGTTGTTTAAGTGTATATGAATAGTTCATAACTTTTCCTTTCGTCTCCTGGGAGGTAGACTCTCAGGCTGTTCGTCGAAAGGGATTCTTATGAATAGCTAGTGAAAGTGTTTTATTTTGTTGGATTTTAGAGATTATTCAGTTTATATAATAGAGAATATTCTTGCTTGATGCAACAGTAATGTTTTATACAATAATCAGCATGTGTATATTATATACTTACTCCATCGATTTCATGGCTTTAGGGTCTAAATTATCAGGTGCATAACTATAAAAATCAAAACTATAAGTTCTTAGATAAACTCAATTGTATTGATTTAGCATGTTAAAACAAGCTTTTATAGCTATAACAGATTTTAAATCAGGCGATGACCGAAATATTCAAAATGTAGCTTACTTATTTCAATTATATTCTTCGCTCTCATTTCTATATGTAGTCATTATTATAGTAGTGATTAAAATCTATGGATAGTTTACATACATTTTTTAGTACCTTAATACAGTAGTTATTATATATAAGCTCTGGTCTTTGTAAACATGTATTTTTTGCAGATATTTATTCCATTTTTAATGGGACCAAATGGAAGTTGATATTATATATATATTTTATACTTTCTTTGATATTATGGTTTAGCAGTAAATTCAGTATATATAAATTTTATGGCTGTGATGAATAAATATTTAACGATGAAAGTAAATTAGGTTGTCAGCTATAATACAAGTGTAAATAATAATAGAAAACATTGAACGTAATTCAACACAGTGTACCAAGATAAAAGACGTTGAAAGATTCACAGTTTGCACTTCCAACGCCTTTTTCACATACCCCAAACTCAATATAAATAGTTTAACGTACCACAGAGTAGTTTAGCATAGGAGTCTGTCAAATAACAAAACAAGCAAATAGTTAACTTAATAGACAGGCACCCCAAAAGCATTATTAATATCCCATATTGGACCCACAAATAAAACTTTCAAACTATAATTTAAAAAAATTAAAGCAACGCACTTGCACGAAGCACTGAGTTCATAAGTATTCCTCTATTCATGCACAAACAAAACTTGGTCGGCAAAAGTCACTATCAATTCCATAGGCAATAAAACAAATAATTAAGCCAACACACAAACTAAATTCAATGTGCACAATTATTGAGACCCACTATTTACACATCAAAACTTAGTCGAACCCAGGAAGAGCAATCTGAAAGAGACGGCCTTTGCTCCAAAAGACGAACTCAATCAGATAGGTCTGACATAACATACACCAATAAGTCCATTCAAATCCAGGGAAACAGAGCCAAACAACACAAAACACTTTAACATTATATTATGTGAATTATATTATCATGTGAATTATTATTAAATTATTATGTGTTGGAAAAAAAGTGAAAATAACTATACCATTTTTTGCTTGTTCTCGACAAAGCACACTTGAGATCCACAAATTCACACAATAATTATTGAAAAACACCATAGTGATTTACACTTATTCACACATATACATAATTTAAAAACTACAAAAAGTCAAAAGCACTAGTCAAGTCATGTAAATTAATTAAATATGTTTATTAAAACACTCTACAACACTGTTGTACTTCTCACTACAAAAAACTTTAGCGAAAACTTGTGCACTAGCTTTGGCATGCCATTCCAGAGGAGACGTCAAAATCTTCTTAAGACGTAATACACAAATTTCGAAGCAGCATTGACCAAGTGACCTGAAAACAAAAAGACAAAATTCTTTTAACAAAGCACCGGTGCTTTAAATCAACAAAAAGTCTCAATAATTTAAATAAAAAAAAATAACTTATCTGATTCCAAACAGCAATGATCGACCAAGGGAAAGCACAAGTTTCCCATCACCACAGTGTACAAGTCCCAAAAGAAATCACTCCTCGGAGTAGCTAACCATCCATAGTTGCTCCTGAGTACGAGTTTCGATACCGTAGCAACAATTTTAAAATACTTTAGCAGCGACAAAGTTAATCACGCGAGAGGTTAAACACTGACGGTATAGCAGACGTAACGTCGATAACCCCAGGACTACAGAGCGACTTACCGACGCCACAGACTGAGCACGCGCACACACTTTTAAAACTAGGGCGCTAGTGACAAATACTAGTACCACTGCCGCGGCCATCTTCAGTGAGCATATACACATTAATTTTTAAATTTATAACTTATTCAGTTGATGTTAACTGTTCTTTGTAATTTAGGTATTACATACTTTTTAAAAGTAGTGAAATCTCCCCCCCCCCCAAAAAAAACCTTTTCAAGGTAAAAGGCTGGCAAGTATAAGGTCGTTTCTTCATGTAAAACTTGAAGATTAATTTTGCAACTCTTGATATCTCAATGTCACAAAAATTCTAAGTGTTTTCTCTATCTATACAGTTATTTCATTATATTAATCAAAGTTAATTTTTAAACTCTCGATATCCCTTATGTGGTGAAAATTCAGAGTGCTTATTCTAAATGTCTATTTTCATTATGTAAATTAAAGTCAAACTTTCAATAATAATGTAAATAATATTCTAGCAAGTTTATTGTGTACGTTTATTACTTTTCCCTTAGTAAAGGTTAATAAGAAATGTGATTATAATGCAATGATTAAAAAGGTATTTCTAATTAGTTCAACAAATAATTATGTTAATATATGTGTCTTCTTTTACCTCGTAAATGAGTGAATCACAGACACTGAAAGAACATGATGCTTATACATGAAGCTGAATAACTTGAAATTTTCATCTATCTATATCAATATGAATGCGTAAACATCTTTGCTTGAAGGATCTGTTGGACAGACTACCATTTCTTTAGTGTTTCTTCTCTATACCTTCGATTTTACATAAATTTCAATTTTAATATAGCAAAAGAAAGTTATGATATCAATAAAGAAATTGGCAAGTTTTTGTTATAAGAAGCAATTGAGTTGATATAAATAAATAATTGTTTAAATCGGAGAAGGATTATAAATATATATGTATTCATCATTATAAACACTCGACCAAATTGTGACATGTGAAAAGGTGGATAGCCTGTGAAAAGATACTGTCGGTAGAATTGTCGGAATAACTGCGATTGCCGCCACGTCCTGCGCATTTCCAGCTGACGTTTAATGACTGATCACTCTTACGCCGTATTTAGTGTGGGAGGTTAGGTCACCGTACTTCCGGTAAATAGAGCGTTCCGTAACCGGTCACAAACATGCGCAAAGCATAGCACTAATTCGATATTATTCAAAGTTCAATAGTATCCGAGTGTACATATAGGAATGATGCTCTTACATGACATTATCACATGAAAAATGTGCCCATAATATATTACAGGATTGTTTCGCATTATGAAAACTTTTTCGATTATTTATGGAAGCAACGAGCGGATGTACAATCTACTCTACTTAGTAATTCAGTAAATTTCGATCCTTATTTCATGAAAAATCTATGTCCAAGACGATCATTTGCAATTAAATATAAGATGCAATTCATACAAAAAATCGATCCCACATTTAAAAAAAACAGTAACAAATTCTAGCATGTAGAACGCAATTTTTTTTATGGAAAAACTTGCCGTCCCGTCCTATAATAGATACCGATGGGTACTATCTTAAAATTGTGCATGGTTATCCAAAGTAATTTTTTGTTAACAAAACACTGTTAGAAAATCTCGTATCGAATTTTTCATTCTATATGTATTTACTACTATTCTTAACCAATTTTTGAAGAATTCAAACTTCATGTTGTAATCATTGTAAACACAATTTTTGGTTATTTGTATTTGTATGTATATTTCATAAAAGTATGTTATTATTATCGAATGGTTACAAGATGTTCAATAAAAATAATTAATATTATGTATTACAAATATGTTATAAAATAAATTTCTATGATTAAAGTTCGGAAATCAATCAAGCTAAAAAATATTAAATTAACATTTATGTTTATATTTTAGTTTTATATCCATACTTAATAAAAAAAATAGAACTACAATTTTTATTTGAGGCTATCGTTCTCACAGTTTAACATAATATTATATTATACATAAATATTATATATAAACATATATTATAAGTATATTAAAAATTTTATGAGATTGTTGATTACACTGACATTTAGTAGTTCATCGATTATCTATGATAGGACGGGACGGCAAGTTTTTCCATAAAAAAAATTGCGTTTTACATGCTAGAATTTGTTACTGTTTTTTTTAAATGTGGGATCGATTTTTTGTATGAATTGAATCTTATATTTAATTGCAAATGATCGTCTTGGACATAGATTTTTCATGAAATAAGGATAGCAATTTACTGAATTACTAAGTAGAGTAGATTGTACATCCGCTCGTTGCTTCCATAAATGATCGAAAAAGTTTTCATAATGCGAAACAATCCTGTAATATATTATGGGCACATTTTTCATGTGATAATGTCATGTAAGAGCATCATTCCTATATGTACACTCGGATACTATTGAACTTTGAATAATATCGAATTAGTGCTATGCTTTGCGCATGTTTGTGACCGGTTACGGAACGCTCTATTTACCGGAAGTACGGTGACCTAACCTCCCACACTAAATACGGCGTAAGAGTGATCAGTCATTAAACGTCAGCTGGAAATGCGCAGGACGTGGCGGCAATCGCAGTTATTCCGACAATTCTACCGACAGTATCTTTTCACAGGCTATCCACCTTTTCACATGTCACAATTTGGTCGAGTGTTTATAATGATGAATACATATATATTTATAATCCTTCTCCGATTTAAACAATTATTTATTTATATCAACTCAATTGCTTCTTATAACAAAAACTTGCCAATTTCTTTATTGATATCATAACTTTCTTTTGCTATATTAAAATTGAAATTTATGTAAAATCGAAGGTATAGAGAAGAAACACTAAAGGAATGGTAGTCTGTCCAACAGATCCTTCAAGCAAAGATGTTTACGCATTCATATTGATATAGATAGATGAAAATTTCAAGTTATTCAGCTTCATGTATAAGCATCATGTTCTTTCAGTGTCTGTGATTCACTCATTTACGAGGTAAAATAAGACACATATATTAACATAATTATTTGTTGAACTAATTAGAAATACCTTTTTAATCATTGCATTATAATCACATTTCTTATTAACCTTTACTAAGGGAAAAGTAATAAACGTACACAATAAACTTGCTAGAATATTATTTACATTATTATTGAAAGTTTGACTTTAATTTACATAATGAAAATAGACTTTTAGAATAAGCACTCTGAATTTTCACCACATAAGGGATATCGAGAGTTTAATAATTAACTTTGATTAATATAATGAAATAACTGTATAGATAGAGAAAACACTTAGAATTTTTGTGACATTGAGATATCAAGAGTTGCAAAATTAATCTTCAAGTTTTACATGAAGAAATAGCTCCATATACGCTCTTTCAGCGTTCTGATAAAACGTTCGGCAATGGCCGCCTTCACGTCGGGATCGCGCACAGCGAACATTTGAAACTATTTGGGTGATCGGCCGTCGTTTCACTTGATGATTCGCTCCAGACCCTCGGCTACACTCTTGAACGTTTTATTATGAAGCGGCTCTACCCACGCATACTTGGACAAAGCGTTGATAACGACCAGCAGGTAGACTTAATTGTCGTTGTAGGTTTTGAGAGAGCGAAAGTCAGCCAAATCAGTCTCCAACAGCTCATAGGGGCTGAATATCCGATAAGAGCGACGAGGAAAGTGATATCGCACCGGCTTAGGCAGCGTGTGTGCATCTTGACTCTCGAGCCATTCTCTCACATCCTTCTTGGGGAATTTTTTCTTCACAGCCTGCACGATCCCAGTACTTCCTATGTATGCTGTTGGAGCTGGGAGGCCATAGTATAATTCTTCAAGCTTAGACTCCATGCCCGGGCTGTCGTCTACCACCGACTGAATTCCTCTGCCTTTTGCGTGGACGTTTAAAGCTTTTCTTGAGTTTTCGATAAACCTTATCTCATGTGATTTTACCGACCATGCATAAAACAGTTAGTAGAGCAACACTTTTCTCCTCTCTGTTCGACGTCTCGGATAGCATACGCAAAAAAGCACGCTCTGCAAGACTTCGATCGGCTCGAGTACCACCATCATTCCGCGAATAGGCAATATCGTGCTCGAGATGCTCTGTCGAGGGGTTTATGCCGGTCTCATCACGTGCTAGTCTCTCATCGAGACGAGTGCCCGGTCCGAGAAACTGATATCCCGGCATATGCATTTCAAACGGTATTCACCACCACCACTGCTAGTAGATGGTTGGGGCATTATGTGTCCAGGTCCATACGTTCCCATTTTACACTATTGGAGAGAGCAGATTCTTTGAGCAATTTTTTCATAGGTGGCGTAACAGAGGCTGTCGAGGAATTTGCCAGAGAAATACTGGTATTGATGCGTTTTCTTTACCACTGCCACTAGCGGTTTTTTCAATGTCGGTGCAGTCGATGTTTCTTCTTCTTCTTCTTCTTCTTCTTTTTCTTCTTTGTCGTCAGTACTGACCTCACCGGCAGTTGACAGACCGACCGAAGCAGCGGATGTATCATAAGCCGTCGTCGAGATAAACAGTAGTGATAAATTAGAGTCCTTGCTACTCACCCCCTGAATGAAAATTTTGATTACCCACAAATTCCAGAGGGACGTGCGCTCGACGAAGTACACGGATAAACTGTTCGAAATGGCGAGGAGGTGGTCGCTTTTGTCAACTTCTCAGAGTCTCGTTCACCAAGACCACGATATTGACACCTCGTACACAAACGCCATCTAGCAGCACATCACCAAGGTTATTCCAGGCAATGTTACCAGATCGACGCAGACTGTCAATAATATTGGCGGCATTTTTACGAAAACTCTAAGGTACGCTATTGATTATTTGTTGATCGACTAATAACGTATCTTTTTTATCAATATTAGCCGTAGTAGATGCTGGTAATATTTGACCAACAACAACATCGTTAAATAAATTTTCATTATCAGCATCATCATTATCATTGTTATCATGAGATTTTTGACATACAAGAAACGTTGTAAAACCTTCTGGCACATTGACCATTTATCGCGATTATTTGTAACCTCTCGTGAATGCAGAATTTTGCTCATCGAGTCATCGAGTCGTGACAGCTCGGAGCTTGGAGTCTGAACGGTACCCAAAGATGCCGAGTCACCGTCATTGCCATCACTTGCTCGCCCGCATTGAATTTGCTGCTGCTGCTATCGTCGCACACTCTCGATACACTCTGGCTGCACCAAAATCATTTTCTTAGCATGTTCCATGCTGATAAAACAGGTTTCACTATTGCCGGTATAAGATGTTGCGCCTTAATTAGACGTTTATTGCACACCTCTCTGTCCTGGCTCTGCGATTTTGCGCAATAGCGCCACGTGTTTACGTGATTTGTTTCTTTGGCACTTGCTCAGCGGTAGGTTGCCACGGAGAATATTTAGTACACACTCGGCGAGATAGAGGAAAAGTTTGCGACTGGCCTGGCGCAGCAGAGCCACGCGTTGCTGCGCGTCCGGATAATCGCACAACACTCTCAGTATATAGATACATTTTCTCGGAATTGGATAGTGATGACACTGCTGCTGTTGCTGGTGCTGCTGCGGCTGCTGCTGTTTCATAGATGATGTTGCTCCGACCATTACAGAAGAACATTGTCGGCGTGTGAGGTGTTTTTATGCTGTCTGCGCGCCACGTACACATACTGATGTCGATCGTGCGGGAAGATGCACGCACGATAGCTGCAATTTTTCGGCGTGTCCTGCTTCAAGTCGAGCAGCAAATAGTGTTAGGGCTGCGACGAGTTCAGCGATATATTGATGAACGAGATGAAAGAGATTCTGCGGGAGAAAGAACTTCCTTAGCGGCGCGTGGCAGGCGGTCGCGGCGCGGAGGAAAACGTATTTTCCCGGTTGAGATACCGTAGGCGCTTGTAATTATTTAACAATAATAAAGGAAAACTCTTTGTGGTCGAGTAGAATAAAATGAATTCAATGAAATCCCTTTTCTATTTGCATGGCGTATCAGTGCTGATACACCTAGAAGGGAAGAGTGGCCTCGCTTGCTCCAAGAACCATCACCCGAAACAGTCTTCCGGTCATTCTCTTGAGTTTCACTGCTGCAGTCTTCCTGTATAGCTGCTCTCATAGAGTCCTTAGCTACAATTTTAGTTGCTGCTTTTAAATCTTGATTTATTATATAAAAATTACTATGAGAAATTGGATTTAAGGGGTTATGACAGTTTTAAAATTTTGAAAACATCCATTTTTTTTATTCACTTTTTTCACAGTTAATAGTCTGTAGAATATGGTCCTGAAACCCGTTTTTTGCTAAAAAAATTTGCCTCGAAGATATCGACAAAAAACTGATAAATCTGTTTCAAGTAAATTTTTGAAAAATCGTGATTTTTAAATATTTTATTTAGGCCAAACTTATGGAAAGGATTGTTCTAACACACTTTTTACAGAGTAATTTTATGAGAAATCTTACTGAAAATATGACTTAAAAACCGTTTTACAAACCTTTTTTTCTCAAGAGTTATTAATTTATTTCCGTAAAATAAATAAAATCCATAAAATTAATTTTTCTATGTGTGATTTTATATTACCAAACTCAATGCGTTAAGTAAAGGCATTCAACAAATTTGAGTTTGCCACTCGAACAGGTTGTGCCTCACAGCGTCCGGTCGAGAATGATGATTACTGTTTGGTCGGTATAGTAGAATTTTCTGTAAAGCAGCTGAAAGCAGCCAAACAGCTGTTTTTCATCCAAGACACTAGATCAGTGCAGGTAATCTGCTAGCTGCTGTTACGATGCTTATAACCTCAGTGGTGTTGCAAAAGTGCAAGAGCTTCTGCAAAGTACAAAAATTATTCAGATAAGTATTGGAAATTAATTAGTAATAATTGTGTCCATAATGAGCTTTATATTTGTTGGTTTATTTTTTGCTTTTAGGTATACGGGTACACGCCAGCATGATGGGAGTTTATATCAACTATCTGGAGTATTATTTTGCATGCTCTTCAACAACGTGAAGTGTATTTAACAATCGTAAGTATTGCATGTAACTGTATTTCATAAACATAACTTGATTATGAATAACTAACGATAACTTTTATTTTATTTTCAGCTTCTAAATACTATTATCACACAGTATGATATGCGTGTACCACCAAAAATACTTTATTATATGTATATTTGAGTACCAAAAGTAAATCAAGGTATGCGTGATAGTTTCTGTAAGTATAGCTGAGTTCATTTGTACGATTTACATTATAAACTTTAAATGCCTTTTACTCAAATTTATTTTTTTCATGCTTTTTGTGTACTTGCCGCAGCTTTCTGAAGGAACCGTATCATCAATCCTGATAAACCAAAGTGGAAAACCTTCCTTATGAGTATGGTCACATACTGAGTGGAGCAGAATGGGCAAAGATAAGTTCAAAGTGAATGTTACGTATGTTTACATATGGTTTACATATGTTTACATATAAGGAAGATTTGGAACTTTGATTCATCAGGATTGATGGTACGGTTCCATCAGAAACATGCGGCAAGCAAACAAAAGTGATGAAAATTATGATTTTTGCAAGCAAATACCTTTAATTGTTTTTAAATGTTACACTCGCTTTATCCATATTATTTATGCATAAAAGTGATGTAAAATACGTGTATTTGAATGCAAAAATATAGTTTTTAGAGCACCTATATATCTATTAATTTTTTACAACACTAACAATTTTTCTTTTTTTTCAGGTTTTAACACTGTCATAACCCCTTAATAAATCCATTACTCCACAGAAAGAATTTAAACCAGTATGACTGTATTCAAGGAGTCTCATAGCTAAAACTGAACGTCTATTGATTTCACATGCATTACGTTGCTTACCAATTTTTCTACTGGACTCAATGAAAGCAGCTTTGTGGCATCCGGTGCAAGTGGCAGATAGTGTAGTGCCGAGACCTCTTGTATCGATTTCATCAAATTTGACATCCCTACCACGAGCTATACAGGCCACAAATTCCTATAATCCTGGGTAAGGAAATGTGAAATATTCTGTTCTTGATTGTACCAGCTTCTTTGTATTCTCCTTTTAATTTCCGTCTGGATCTTGATGGAGGATCAGTTCTTTTCTGCAGTGTTTCAGATGTTGAAGGAAGTGCATCAGGTATTCTTCTTGAAGTGCTGGCCACTGTACTTGTTTGTCGTTGCTGATGGTTTCTTGATGTTGAGATGGTGCTTGATACTCTTCATGGTGGTTGCTGATGATTTTTTCCTTGCTTCTTGCTATGAAAAAACTTTCCTCTCTTCTTCGCTCTTCCATATGTGTGTATTTCATGTGAAGATGATCCAGGCACTCTACCTCTTGAGTCTGGACTCATCTTGAATTGTCTTTTTCAATTGTCAAAATAAATTCACATTTACACTCACTTTTAACGGTCCATTGAACTTACAACAATTTTTTTATTACCGCTTCACTATCTTCGATTTGACGAAAATTCCAATTTTAATATTCAGAAATGATAGTTGTGATATCAATAACTAAATTGGCAAGTTTCTATCATAAAAATCAAATCGTGTAGAAATAAATAACTAAATGAGCGTTTAAATACGAAAAATAATATGTAGAATAAAAATGAAGTAATATACTATATCGATAGCTTATTGCAGGAAGAAGTTGTCAGGGTTTCGATGTGTAGTTTGTGGAATAAATTGTTATTTTTATCCCTATCCTATGTAACGTCGGGCCGTTTTTTAAAAATGTATTTTAGATGTGTATGTCACACAATCTAAATATGACTTTATCCCTTGGTAGTTTTTTAATGTGCTTGTTGGCTTTATCGATCTCTCCGAGGCAATCATATGGAAAAGGGTTAAAATAAAAAGGCCCTTTTCTTATATCATCAACGTTTCGGCGAACATTGTCGCCCTCATCAGGACTCTGTCGAAAGTTTTTATTATAAATATAAATATAAAATTTACAGAATAATTTTTTAAAACAATATTCTTAGAGAACTTACATATCGGAGCTGTCGTGATTTTTGTACATCTCGATGATGTTTTTCCCCCGGCTATTTAATAGCGGGGGATGAGAGACGCCAAGCGACACAGTTATTATTTATATTGCTCTGTCGGCTAATTTCTCAGAAGTGAGGAAGTAGCCAACAGCCGTCGCTTATATATAATGTGCACCACTCATGATCTTTAACGCGGTTTTGTTTACAGGTGACGTCACACAGCACCTCATTTGTTCGATGTACATAAATAGAATACATGTATTCACATTTAACTTTTCAGCTGGTAAATCAAATGTGTGTACACATTATTGAGTTTTTGGGTATCCTCCTTTTTATTTATACCGTTTTTCAGTAAATGTATGTACATCATCTCCGAGATCAATCTTTTATTTAGATTACTCTAAGACCTATAATTTCAGCAATAGGTTCACCAACATATTTTTTATCAAAATATTTGTTAAGTCCTGACTACCTCAACTAAATGCCTATAGTCAGGATTATTTATAAAAATTAAATTAATAGTGTCTAGAAATACTTAATTCTCACCATCAATTATAATGTGCAACGATTGTTTACTTACCTTTTTTTCCCGCAAATAATAGATTGCGTGCTGCACTCCGAAGAACGATGATTAATTTCAGCTGGTTTTTAAATGATAGAGAACTCTCCGATGTATTTTGTTTTTAGAATAATAGAATTCATAAAAATATATTTATTCAAAAATTCCCTTAAAATACAAAATAGAAAATTATAGAATACAACAAAAGTATCACGGAAAAATAAATCAAACTCCGCCAATTTTCGGACCGGCGTGGACGGAGTCAATACGAAATCTTGACTGCCTAATTGAGGGCATTGAGCCTCTTTTAAACTCAAAACTTAGTTTATAAATTTACAACATTATTGAACATTAATTTTTAAACATTTTGTAATTTTACATACAATAACACGATCTTCCAAAAGTATAACGCTTAGTTTGCGTTTCGCAAGCTCAGCATCAGCTGAGCTCTTACTTTTGAAAGTGTGCCAATCATCAAACCACATACAATCGACATAATCGATGTTGTAATTTGAATTTTGAAATGTTATCGTTTTGAAAATCATCATATCTTTCAATAGTTAAAAAAGTAAAAAGAGTATTAAAGAAATAACGTCATAGGACGTTACACCTCAGGGCCTAAAACATTGCAAAGAATTTGCAATGTAATCAATATTTCAAAATTCAAACGTTCCATTTATAAAGTAACCTAATTGTAAATATGCTAAGTAAACATTTTTGTGGCTATAAAACATGTGGCGTATTGGCTTGAGTATGTACTACAACTATTGCATTTAAAACAACATGTACGGTGTTCCCCAGAAGCGTCGCAGTGCGGTATGCGTAAGTATATATTTTAATCTTAAACTTAATACAATATCAATAACAATAACTAATTTACAATTATTTTCTATTATATATATATATTTTTTTAATTTATAGTTTCAGCTCTGGCAACATGCCAGACATTGCAAGCGGGCTCGTCAGGAAGGCAGAGATCCCCCTCCAGAACCAGCCGTAGGCCGTCGACGTTGGACCTTCATATATGTAAGCTACTTTTGATTTTCTTCCTTTGATTTCCTCCCCATACTTTCTAATAATAATTCTTTGTTTTTTTCTATTATCAGTTTGATGATTGGACGAGCACCCGATCCTGGCGCCACTGCAACAGACTCCTTAACCAGCAAAATTGCGAAGGCGCCTATGGACCAGCAGAGGATACCTGGGGCATCGCCAAACTCATGTATTATGAGCTTAAGGTGTATAACAATGAACATAATAGAGTGTACATAGAAATAATTGATAACTCATACGATTTGTGTCCCGATATAATTGTAATAATATGTAATGAATATAATTAAATTTGTAAAAATATAAGTCTATTTTTTATTCTCCTTCCCATTAACCAATCCTTAATCCTGTCTTATATTCAATACAAAAGCAATTTAATACAATAAAGTTCTACAAATATTATAAGTTTTATAAAAATAGAAAAATAAACATTTTTTTTAAAAAAAAAAACATTGTTGTATTTACTTTTTTTTCCTTTATCGTATCCTTTCCTACTTCTTCCTTAACAAAATAAATAAACAAAAATTACATCCTAGATGTAATTCCCTCAGTGCCTAAAATAATCACCAACAACCTTAAAATAATAAAAATATACATACACAGAAAATAAACAAAACATTTAAGAAATACTAATCTAGACTTAAGGAAAAAATACTACATTTCCTTTGTGAATTTGAATTTTTATGAGGCAAAAGTGCAGGTAAACGATCAGGAATAGGCGGAGGTTGTCTTTGGATAAAAGATGTATTTTCTATAGTATGCACAGACGTGTTTAAAATAGGCCTTGAAATTATTCGTGGATTATCAACCTTAATTTCCTCTAAAATAATACCATCATCATTATTATTATTATACTCTTTTTTACACCTCTTAAAATCTTTTGCATCTGTTCTTTGTAATGACAAAAACAGATGCGTTATAGAGCTAAATATTGCTCCAAATAAATGTATAGACCATCCATAAATAGCGTGTAACGCATATCCTCTAATAATAGTATCAATCGTTACTTTTATTATATTTAAAATAATTAAAATCATAATTATTACCGATGATAATGATCCCCATGTTGTCAATTTATCAATAATTTTTCTCCAAGTATTTTCAGCAATGTGAGTCAGAGTATTCTCCGAGAAGATGTTTTCCCCTGTAGATTGTCCAGCTACATCTCTTGCAACGATATTTAACAAGGCCACTTTTTCCATAGGAAACATCAATTGTTGCTGCAATGAATCTAGATCTTCTTGTGCATAAACCCCATTTGTAGCTAAATTATCCACTGATTTAAACTGCAATCTTATTTCTGTATCTGGTTTCAGAGTATTCGGTGATCCGATTACTACTGGTTTGGGTGTTAACTTAATCCAATTTTCTTCAATTTTATAAAATGTAGGAATAACAGAATTACAATCAACCTGCATACCCTTCTTAACTCAAATATGCGTCTTAGGTGTTAAAAACCACGTTTCATTTCCAACCGAAACTGGTAATTGATTATAACATTGTTTTAGATGTAAAATCTTAACAGTTTTTGGTATACATTTAATTAAATGTACAGCCTCACCAGCTAATTTTGCAATATAACCAGGTTTTTTCATAATATTGTAAGCAAATTCATCTGGAGAAATGGAAGCAATGGATAAGGAATTTTGGATAACTTTTCTTTCAAGTTCGCATTTTTCTCTAATTAAATTGATATATAAATCATTAATTTGACTTCTTAAATGTTTTTCAACATAAACAAATTTAGAATTTACATAAGTAAAAATATCTAAATTAAACTTATTAACATCTACAAAAGCAGAATCTGCATCATAATAATAAGCATTTATATTAGTATCTTTTTAAAAAATAAATAATTTTGGATGTTCAGTTCGAATAAGTAATCTATCACAATGCAATTCTGTATTTTTTATCGCCAAAGCAAAAGTAATTTCCTTAAAATTAACCGAAAACAATATTTCCTTATTTTGATCACTAGAGTATTTAGTAGCTATTCCCTTAAATAATATATCATACTTATTTTTAAAACAATCACCTTGCGGTAAAACGTCCCAAAAAGTAAAACCACCTTCAATATCCATACAATGTTTATCAGAAAATTTACAAACTACTCCTGAACTTAACATTAATTTATCTGCATTTAAATTTATTTTCGCATTATTTTGCATTAACGTTATTTTAATTAAACCATGAACAAAAACTTTACTCCATGAATCAAAACTATCCGCATAAGAAGCACCTGAACAAGATTTTCCGGCTGCACTTCCCGCGAAATCTATACCTTTTGATGTAGTTGAATTCATCTTTAAATCTGCTATAATATGCGCCTCATCATATTTAAAAATTCCCGTTTCATGAATAGATTTACATTGTTCATGACTTATTTCTTTAATATATTGTTGTTCTGAATTTTCCGTAGATATTAAATGACCAAATATTCCGCATTCAAAAACTGTTCGATGAATTTCAATTTTACATTGAATAATTGAAACTAATCGAAAATCAGCTATTTGTATTAATTCTACAGCAATATTAGTAGAATTTACTTGCTCATCTTGAAAATCACATTCTCCAGAATCCAGTAATGAATATGTTGTTATATTAGGTGAAGAGGAACCACAATCATATCCTATGATTACTCTATTTAATTTGAAACACAGTATGAAAATAATAAAATGGATGATCAACATTTTCCTCCTAAAACAAACAAAATATATTAGTTTTTCTTTTTATACATTATTAATTTATTCGCATGAACTGTATTTGATTTTCATTTTTATCTATTACAATATTATTATTATCTAATACCTCAATAATTTCAAAAGGACCAATATTTTGATTTTTTTCCAGTTTTCCTGGTTTTGGTTCTTTTACCAGCCAAACTTTATCACCTTTTTCAAAAGTTACTGGATTTATATATCTATCATAATATTTCTTTGATTTTTCTTTTGAAATTATTAAATTTTCCCTTGCTAACTCAGCAATGTCCTTCATATTCCTAATTAAATTTGCTAAATAATCATTGAACGATGGAATTTGTTCAGAAATTTTCAAAGGTTCGCTTGAAGGTAAACGAGGTGGATAAGCAAATACTAATTCATACGGTGTAAATTTATGCGCACTATGCACACTTGTATTATAATGAAATTGCGCTAATTCCAATAAATCATCCCACATAATTTTTTTGTAGAGAAATTCTTTAAATATTCGCATAAAGGATGATGAGCTCTCTCCAACGAGCCATTGGATTGAGGCGAAAAAGCAGTTGTTTCAAATTTTGAAAATTTAAATCGTTTTGCTACTGCTTTCAAAAGTTTACTAGTAAAATTTGCACCCCTATCTGTTAAAACTATTTTAGGAGAACTAAAGATACAAATAAATCTTTTAATAAATGCACCCGCGACAGTTTCTGCAGTTTGATCCTGTAACGGAACTACCACTAAATATTTGGAGAGTAGATCTTGAATAGTTAAAATATATTTATTATTATTCTTAGTTATATTTAGAGGCCCAACAATATCCATTGCAACCTTGTCAAATGTTTTAATTGGTGTATCTGTGATCACCATTGGTTGCCTAGTTTTTACTCTTTTCAACTTATTTCTTTGACAATCATCACAATTTTTTATTCTATTTTCAATATCAGTTTTTAAATTTTCCCAAAAATATTTACTCCTTATTCTATTGTACGTTCTGTTCACACCTGAATGACCCCCAATAGTACTAGAATGATTTTCTTGAAATATTTTATCTCTATGATATATATCTACAAATTCTATATAATTTAAACAAATAATTATTTTTATCTCACTATTTTTAAAAACTTCAAATAAAATGTCTTCAATATCAATCCAATTTAAATTAATTATTTGCAAATCTTTAGAAATACTGAAACTATATATTTGTTTATTTAACATAATTTGTTTTAGTGAACTAAAAATTTTATAAATATTATTTTTAAGAATTATTGCTGATTGACCTACATCTATGCATAATACAAATACTTTATATATATTTAAATCAATGATTTCAATATCATTCACAATTCCCTTGAAAGTAATATTAAGCCTGTCTATAAATCTACTTGTACTTCTATCTAATGCTTGTTTATTTTTATCTATAAAATGTACTAAATTATCTTTTCTAAATTCAATAGATTTTTTTGTGAATACCATATTTTCAAATTTATTTTCATTTTGCTTTACTTTTTCTTGATTTTTGAATATTATATTTCTATCCTTCTTTCGTCTGTAAAATTTCTTGCTTTTTGTTTAACACGATCCTCATTTAATTTTTGAATTTTCATATCATTAGTCAAATTTTCTTTATTAGTAACTTTTTCTAACTCTTTTGCTTTTTGAGCTCTTGTAATAACATTTATTTGACTATTTTCTATAGGATTTCTAGACAATGCATCTGCATTAGTATTTACTTTACCCGGTTTATAAATAATTTCATAATCATAATCTAATAACTTTAAACGCCACCTTTGAACTCGCGAATTTTTATCTGCAGATCTAAATGATAACAATGGTTTATGATCTGTAATTATATAAAATTTATTCCCATGAATATAATTTCTAAATGTTTTTACTGCAAACATAATTGCTAATGCTTCCCTTTCATAAGTATGATAATTTTTCTCCGCCGCTTTCAAAACCCTTGAGGCAAAGGCAATTGGCCCATCTTCCCCAATATTCCCTTGAGAAAGGACACACCCAATAGCATAGCCGGACGCATCGACACTAATAATAAAAGGTTTATTCATATCCGGAAATTGTAAAACTGGTGCTACACTTAATGCTCTCTTTAATTGATCAAAAGCTTTTTGTCTGACCTCATTCCAAACAAAGTTTTCCTCTTTTTTCAAAAGCTAAATTATTGGTTTTGCTATGTCTGCAAAATTATCAATAAAACGCCTATAATAACCTGCCAAACCTAAAAATTCTCGAATATTTTTTACCGTTTTAGGAACTGGAAATTTATTTATAGATTCGACCTTTTTTGGATCAGTTCTGATACCATTTTCAATAATCAAATGCCCTAAAAATTCTACCTCTTTTTGAAAAAACTTACATTTACTCGTTTCTAACCTCAACCCTGCTTCCCTTAGTTTTTCAGCAATCAAATTAAACCGTTCATTATGTTCCTCGATTGAATTCGCTACAATAATAATATCATCAATGTAAACAAAACAAAATCCTTTTTCTAACAAATCACCAAGTACCGAATTTAGACTTCTCTGAAAAACCCTAAGACTATTAATTAAACCAAAGGGAAGTACCTTAAATTCAAATCTTCCTAAGGGATGTACACTAAAGGCTGTCTTATGAATGTCTGATTCTTTCATTCTTACTTGATGAAAACCTGATACCATATCAATTGTAGTAAAATACTTGTTTTTACCTATACTATCAAAAATTTCAGTGATATTAGGCAAAAGATAAGGATCTGGAATAGTTTTAGCATTTAATTTTCTATAATCAATTACTAATCTCCATTTTTTTTACCATCTTTAGTTAGACCTTTTTTAGGAACAACAAAAGCAGGTGCCTTAAATGCGCTAGTAGATGATCTTACTAAATCATTTAATATTAATTTTTTAGTTTCAGCTATAGCGATTTGTTTTAAATTATATTCTAACGGAAATTGTTTAACATAAACTGGCTTTTCATCTGTTAAATTAATTGCATGTTCTTCAATATTACAAATACCAAATTTTTCAACCTCTAACCAACAAATATAACTATTTTTTACTATTAAACTTTCAATAATCTTTTTCTTTTTATTAGACAAATGACTTAAATCAACAGTGTTTTTCAATAATTGTTGTCTTTTCTTTTCATTAAGATTTTCATTACATATCATATCAATTTCATTTTCTGTAATTAAAGAAATAGAACCATAATGTAAAGTCTCCTCATCTTTTGGTAATTCCAAATTGAAATTTCCTATAAAATTTTCATGCATATCTTCAATATCAAATGTTAAAAAATTTACTGTGCTTTGTAATTTACATAATTTTCCATTAGAATTCTAATTTAACAGTATCTTATAGTATCTCACAAAATGTTGGATAATCATAATCAATAAATTCTTCATCTAAATCAATCTCAAATTTCCTTAAACAAGTATTTATATTACCAATAAACTTTGAATATTTATTTTGAATCATTCAAATATTCATTCAAATTGCTTTTATTCATTCTCATTTTAAAATCATTCACTTTCATCCACTCAAGTTATCATTTATTTCACTAACTGTATTTAATATATACTT
>JACCIB010001150.1:0-53606 GCA_018906965.1 Philotrypesis tridentata | reverse complement strand
GCTAAAATATTGGCGAATCGTTGTACAGCAGGTCATTTCCGACAATGAAATTTTTACTAGGGAAGGATCAGTCTTAATATATTAAAAACACGGATTAAATTGAAATATATAGAAATCCTCAAAATGTTGTCTCGGTACATAAATATAATCCTCAAAATACATGATAATGGTTTCTGTTGAATATAATTACCCTGGCAAAACGCTAGCAACCGTTTTCGGGTTGCTGATGAAGTTGCAGTTTTAACCGTGAGGCTCCATCTCAGTAATCAATAGCGGACAAAGCGAGAAGCTTTCGGCTGGTTTTCGCAGTCGTTGTAGTAGGATGTGTTACCTATTGAGAAATTATTCCGTCAACAGATGGCGACATCTGCTTTGCAAGCCCTGGCTGTGGGGGGGGTGGGGGTGGTGGGGGGTCATCCAAGGGTGTTGGGGGGGTACACAACTCGGGGGGGGGGGGAGCTTCGTGGTTCTGATTCATGAACGGTATAGGGGGGGAAGGCCAAAGGGGGGGGGTGCAGCGCTAAGAGTTCATTAGCACATCGCATAACACTCGACATAACTTTATAATCCATTACTGTATTATAATGATTATGTATGTTTACGATTTAGTAAATAAATTATCGATAATATATATCACATTTTTATTATTTTTTAATTTACTCTTAAAATATACAAAAATTATTTTTTATCGTTTGTTCAAAATTTTGTTACTCACTATATAATACAAAAATTTTTTTTATTATATTAAAAACAACTGCTTGCAACAATTAATATTATGTTACCAATCATTAATCGTGTTTTTTATATTTGAGTTCCTAGTTTCTGCAATAAGAAATCGAACTGCCTTTTCTGCAATTGAAATATCTTAATACTCCTACAGTTTTGAAGAGAAAATAATTCATAATACATATAATATACATTTTTTCGAAAATACTCATACGTCAAATTCCGAAAAAAGTACTTTCGTGAAGTTCAGAATCGAAAAAATTTTTTGATCGAAAGCTAAATTATAAATTATGAAAATTGTTCACTTACGAAAAATCACACACTCTACTTGAATTAAAATCTATTTAACAATTATTATAAACAAATTTTAATGGTTAAATTCTAATAATTTTAAGTTTCGATATTTAGTTATAATACTACTTGACTGGATCAAAAGTAATGAGGATTTGAAAAAAAATGTGATAATCTCGCGAGCTCTATAAGTAATTAGCGTATTCAAACGTGCGTAGTTTGTGACCAGTGCATCCGATTTCAAAAATTTTAGGCTCAATTTAAAGCTCTTGAGCTGCACTTTCTTTCTATGTATAAGAAGTATAGCGCCAAGTCCCATAGGATTCACAATACATGAATAATACGCTCGACAGTAAAAATGCAAAAGAAAATGTATCAACATTTTTGCATTTTTTCGATCGGAAAGCCGGGTGGTCAATCTATTTTCTCTCACACTCGAGAAAAAAAAGCCTAAGATATGTATGATGAACAAACAAACAGAAGACCACAAAACGGAGAGGAGGGCAGAGAGGGGGGTGTGGTGCCGTGGGAAATAGATTGAGCGTTTCGGAAAACCATAAAAAACAACACAAAACAAAAAAGGACACTAATCCCTTTAATTACGGTCAAGTTAGACAAAGCAAAATTACAAATTATGAAAATTGTTCATTTACGAAAAATCGCACACTCTATTAAAGTTAAAAAATTTTCAATAATTAAAAACAAATTTGAATGGTCAAATTCTGACAATTTCAAGTTTTAATTTCTATATTCTGCTGTTTTCATATTGAATTCTGTTTTTCTCGTGTAAAATAATACAATAATTTCTTATCAACTACCGAGTGATAGAATCTACGTTGATTTTTGTATTCATAATATCAAATTAATTTTTCGCTTCGCAAATATTTTAACGAAAAATCAACATAAAAGTTATAGAATGTAGAAATTAAAACTTAAAATTGTCAGAATTTGACCATTCAAATTTTTTTGTAATTGTTGATATTTTTTTAACTTCAATAGAGTATACGATTTTTTGTAAATGCACAATTTTAATAATTTATAATTTTGTTTTCATCGAACTTGATCGTAACTAAAGGAATTAGTGTCAGGTTTCCGTCTCGGCAGTGGGATCGAAGACCTGCCGAACAGCGGCAGAGTGAAGAAACTGAATTTAAAATGTATACATTGTATATATCACTAACTTTAGATTGTCGGAAAATTATCATTCAAATTGCATTTTCATCGTTGAAAATTTTTTAACAGTATGAAAATGCATAATTGTTTTAAAATACATTTTGAATCATTTCGAATTTTCGTTGTGCCGAAGTTGACCGTCATAAAAGGATTAGCCCCCCCCCCCTCACTGCTTTACCTGTATATACTTTTGAAACATGCGTAACCGCGTCGCCCAACTGGAGGACAAATACCCCAAGGTGTTTCCCCGTTGCCCATAAACATGCCAGATAATACTACCCTCACTCTGCGTATGTATTGTATGTACTATAGCAGTAAGAAGTACCAAGAAGTAGAGCATAAGAGAAGATGTGAATGCGAATGAGAAGTATAGGAAAATCCATAAATACGACAGTATGCTGCAGCAAAGGCTACTACCTCCCCCCTCTCTCTCTCTCTAGCTCTACAGCTATATGACCGTACAGCCATAGCTTGGCGAAAAGCCTGCGACGATTTTCGATGCTTTGAATCCATTGCAACTACGAGGTAGTGCAATACTATACTGTCAGGTATACCTGCGCGCCTCCAAGGGAGATCATCTGTTTTATTGATGTGAAACATCTATAGGCGCGCCTCGCAGAGGAGCGAAACCGTATTTGAAATAAAAGAAAATCCGACCAAAAAAAACCCGAAAAACGTCTGGAGGAGTGCTCTGACCGCTTCCCCCTCTCCGTCTTCGCACACAGCAAGCTTGTCGCGTGCCTAGTCCTCTCGTCCCGGCTGCGCAGCGGCTGCTAGTAGCACAAAAGTATAGGAAATTAAGAAAATGCATAAGTGCGGCAGAACAGGCTTTCCCTCTCCAATGTTCTCTCGTCTCCAACTCTGACCGATGCTAACCTTCGAGATTCAGGCTTTTACGAAAAAAGTCGAATTTACCTTTTTCTGCTTAACATCCTTCTACATTTTGATCTAAGCATCCGTTTGCAACGTTCAATACATCAAATTAAATATCTTTTTTTGTACTTTTTAATTACTTAAAGCGTTTTTATTTGCTTATGATGTGCTTCTCAAATAGATCGTTTTTCTAAGCATATATATAGCACACTACGAAATAAATAAAAATTTAGACTAATTAGCACAAAAGTAAAAGAAACGAGATTTAATTTAATCTATTAAATTTTAAAAACGCCCGACTGGATCAAAAGTTAGCAGTATTTAATGTAATTTTTTGGCCATATTTAATTTTTGGTACCAAATTGTTCAAATCCTCGTTCAAATCTGACCTCAGATTCGAAAAGAGTAGGTTTTTTTTGCATAAGAATATGTTGCTCTTAATGATATTTAGTTAATTTTATGTCTTGTACAGATCAATGAAATATCAATCGACTGTGAAACGTCCGCGTGGCCGTTAATGGGTTAAAAGCCAACAGTAATTCTAAAGTGGTAACAAGTAGATCTATTTTTAAAGGAAATTTAATTAACGTTCAGTATATGGGATTAGATTTTATACATCGAGGAAAAAAGCAGTTTTTTGAAAAAAATATCAAAATTTTGTATAAATTCTTTAAAAAAACCGCTAACAAATTGAGCTGCTTATATCATTGATAAAGATCGGCTATTTGTTGAGGTATGATATTTTTAAAAAATTATTCAAGAAATTCAAAAGATCTGAATATCTCGGACCCCAATGAGTTTTACAAGTTGCACAAACATACACGTCAAGGATTGTGAAATATGTATTATTTTCCAAAATTTCGAGTGTATCGAAATCTTTTTACTCTTGCAATTGCTGGAGAACGGAAAAACAGATTTTTCCATTTTCTAATTATCTAATAGAAGAAATGATGTAAAACGTTCCCACAATATGTTTTAAAATGTTCCACTTTAACATTTATTTTTTCAAAATAATTGGGTGATTATTTTTCGACCTAGAAACGCTTTTGTAAAAAAGACGTTTCCAGTATAATACAAAAGCTATAACAGCAATTTGAAAACTTGTTTGGTTAAAATGTTAATATTTTTATTCTCTTAAAAATAGTTTTGGAACCGTTTAATAATAAACGTTTTTGCTTTTAAGACATGTTAGATAATTATTTCACGAAAACTTAAAAATGAGCATACTGAAACATTTTATCGGCAGAACGAAAACTGCTTTTTTCCCGCTTTCTGAAAAGCAAAACAAATAAAACATACTTAGTTGTAATAAAATACATTATGCAGAAGCTGAGATCTAGCGGTATATATACTTTCACACATATGTTCACACATACGTACATTCAGACAGACATTTTCTGAAAATGCTTATTTTTACTTTCAAATATCTTAAATTCATGTTTTGAGTGTTTTTAAGCAAACTTTTGTTAAAATCTCTGTTAGAAAGCTTCCGCTTGGAGGAAGCAAAAATGCGATAAATAGCGGATTGCTCGGCTGATTGTCTCCAAATTCTAATAGGATTTAAGTTGGGACTCAATCATTCTGGACACAGAATTTGAGATTCTATATCGATTCATTCCAGAAATATGATCTGGACAATTTTTGTACACGTACGTATACACACACACACATGTGCATGTCCACCAAATTTTTTTTGGAAGTACATCTACTAGACCTACTTTTTCTCGTTCCTTAAGGTCATTCTGAACGAGAAAAAAGTCGCGTACATGGCTGATCGCAGAGTATATTTTTTAAAAAAATGAGAAATAATTAACAAAAAATGAATTTATAGATTTCTGTCTCGAAAATTATGGATTTTTATAAAAATTTTTTTACAAATTTATTACAAAAATATTTAAAAATTTATCAAGGAATGCTCTAAAATTTTTTCAGATCTGAAATTTTTTCAAACTCCAAAAAATCGAAATTTCGAAAAATGTTCTTTGCTGAAAATATTCCAGAGTATTCTTTGATAAATTTTAAGATATTTTTGTTGTAATCAAATTTTTATAAAAGTCCATAATTTTCGAGAGAAAAATCTATGAATTTTTTTTTTAATTATTTCTCGTTTTTTGAGTCGTTTTTGCTCCGGAAAAAAGTATACCCTTCAATTGGCCATGCACGCGAATTTTTTCTCGTTCAGAATGATCTAAGAAACGAGAAAAAGTAGGTCTAGTAGATGTGCCTCCAAAAAAAATTTGCAACTTTTAGGTAGAGTTGTTTCCGAAAATTGGTGGACATGCACACATATATACGTACATACATACATACATATAGAAATCTACTAAAAAAAAACACTTAACTCGGTCCAACAGTTGTACTTTTTTTTTTGAGGACCCATTTATCGAACCATGCTAGTTTTGTTTGGTAGCTCATTTTAAGCAATAACCTGGTATGTGCCTAGTCAAAACCCTATGCCAACAAAGAGCTGCAGACGAAAGATCGAAAAAATTACCGTGATTTTTGCTCTAAAAATTAAAAAAAAGCGCATAATCTACAGTATTATAATTTTTTGGATTTTTTTCATATTCACAGACTTAAAGTATACAAAAATTGCATATAAATTTGTTTTGATCGGAGGCACTTATTAAAATATAAGCACGTTTTAAGACAACGAACTCTGTTTCAGGCGCTTACGCAAGTAGTCAATTTTACGTTTTGACTTATGATCCAGACATTCGCTTTTAACGGTTAATAGCTTAAATTAAAGCACTTTTCTTCTAATTTTCTGCCAAGAAGACTAAATTCAAATTTTTTAATGTAGTGAGCTATATATATGCTTCTAAAGTAGATCGTTTTTTGAAAGCATATATATAGCGCACTACATGTAATATAAAAATTTGAACAAACTAACAAAAAAGTAGAAGAAAACAGCTTTAATTTAAGCTATTAACTGTTAAAAACGAATGCCTGAATCAAAATTTAAAAGAAAAAGACGTGAAATTGGCTATTTTCGTAAGCTCCTGAAACAGAGTTTTGGGTCTTGCGTTTATTGAAATGAGCGTATCTTTTGACAAATGCATCCGATTGAGACAAATTTATATGCAAATTAAAGGTCTTTAGTGTAATTTAAGTCGGTATATATGAAAAAAAATCCAAAATATTATAATGTTGTAGATCATGCGCTTTTTTAATTTTTAGAGTCAAAATCGCGGTCATTTTCTTCGGAAAAAAAGATTTTATCCACTCGGAAGGTATATGAGTATTTGCAAAAAAATGTATATTATTCTTCACAACTGTAGGGGTATTAAGATATTTCAATTGCAGAAAAGACAGTGCGATATCTTATTGCAGAAACTACGAACTCAAAAATAAAAAACACGATTAATGATTGGTAACATAATATTAATTGTTGCAAGCAGTTGTTTTTGATATAATTTAAAAAATTTTTGTATTATATAGTGAGTAACAAAATTTTGAACAAACAATAAAAAATAATTTTTGTATATTTTGAGTGTAAATTAAAAAATAATAAAAATGTGATATATATTAACGATAATTTATTTACTAAATCGTAAACATACATAATCATTATAATGCAGTAATGGATTATAAAGTTATGTCGAGTGTTATACGATGTGCTAATGATTTAGTTGAGGTTTTTCAGTTTTCCAGTTGTGTACAATTCTTAATTTTCGAGGCTTGCAAAGCAGATGTCGCCATCTGTTGACGGAATAATTTCTCAATAGGTAACACATCCTACTACAACGACTGCGAAAACTAGCCGAAAGCTTCTCACTTTGTCCGCTATTGATTACTGAGATGGAGCCTCACGGTTAAAACTGCAACTTCATCAGCAACCCGAAAACGGTTGCTAGCGTTTTGCCAGGGTATGAATAACAAATATATTGAATAAATAATCTTTCCCAATGGGCACTACCATGTTTTTACCATATTATATGAAGGATTAATCGTTATATATTAACAAACATGGATTAAATTGGAATATATAGTCGTATTTCGCAGTCGTAAAAGTTCTCATGCGGCCCGCTATGGTAAGCTGAGAGGGCGACTCACAACAACGCGAAAAGCAACGTTTTAGCGTTGCTATCTGTTTGCTAGGGCGGGAATGTAGTGGAGGGGGCCGCACGCTATAGATATACAGCAGCGAGTTTGATGCAGGTTTGTCAACAGTCAACACTCGAGTGATTGATACATGTTATTTACATGATACACTATTATAATGAATTTATGTAAAACATAAGTACATAATATTCATATACAACGTAAACCCTTATACACTCTAAATACGTTTAAACCCAAATCTTATATTATATTAAGCGGCGACCGTGTCCCGTATCCCGTGTCCCGTATCCCGTGTCCCGTGTCCCGTGTCTCGTGTCCCGTGTCTCGTGTGACCTCTTCTTTTACAATTACTTGATCTTATTTTTAAGGATAACACTTTATCTGCACCCACATATATTTATGTACACCTAGTGCACCGTCTCAAGGATGATTTCCCGTCATCCTGGGGGTCACCCTGACACCTGGACATCCTCTCCTGGGAATTTTTAGTTTTTTAGGGAAATATTAATGTGTACTTAGAGAGTGTACTCGAGGATGATTTCCCGTCATCCTGGAGGCCACCCTGATACCTGGACATCCTCTCCTGGGAATTTTTAGATTTTTAAGGAAATATTAATGTGTGCATAGAGTGTGTACTCGAGGATGATTTCCCGTCATATACGTCAACTTTTTATTATGATATCACATACATTGAATTTCAAGAAGATTTATAATTTTGTCAACAATTACCTATTGATGATGCCGTATACATTGAATTTGAATAGGTTATATTATTTTGTCAACAAATACCTGTTCAAATACAGAAAAATAGATTCGATAGGTAGTTATAGTTTACCTGTCTATATTGAACTTGACACTGTGGACTTCATGGTTTTAGCGTCTAATTTTATTCAGATAAGTATTAAATATGAAAATCAAAATTATAAGTTTTTAGATAATGTTAATTGCATGTATAGTTTTATGTGTAAAAACAAATTTATATGTCTAATTTCAACCCTCTAGCTATGATAGATTTTAAATGAGTACAAAGAATGTAATATTCCAAAAATGCAATTTCGTAACCGATGGATAGTTACTTATTTCAATTATATTCTTTGCACTCATTTGAAATCTATCATAGCTAGAGGGTTGAAATTAGACATATAAATTTGTTTTTACACATTAAAACTATACATGCAATTAACATTATCTAAAAACTTATAATTTTGATTTTCATATTTGATACTTATCTGAATAAAATTAGACGCTAAAACCATGAAGTCCACAGTGTCAAGTTCAATATAGACAGGTAAACTATAACTACCAATAGAATCTATTTTTCTGTATTTGAACAGGTATTTGTTGACAAAATAATATAACCTATTCAAATTCAATGTATGCGGCATCATAATAACAAATTGACTTATAGGTTATGGACCACATACATATGATACGCGTCGGCGTATCAATTTTGACGGTTTTTACTGGCTAAAAATATTGGCGAATCGTTGTGCAGCAGGTCATTTCCGACAATGAAATTTTTACTAGGGAAGGATCAGTCTTAATATATTAAAAAACACGGATTAAATTGAAATATATAGAAATCCTCAAAATGTTGTCTCGGTACATAAATATAATCCTCAAAATACATGATAATGGTTTCTGTTGAATATAATTATGAATAACAAATATATTGAACAAATAATCTTTCCCAATGGGCACTACCATGTTTTTACCATATTATATGAAGGATTAATCGTTATATATTAACAAACATGGATTAAATTAGAATATATAGAAATCCTCAAAATGCTGTATCCGTATATAAATATAATCCTCAAAATCCGAAATCCTCAAAATATAGGATAATGGTTTTTGTTTAATGTAATTATTAATAACAAATATATAGAATAAATAACCTTTCCCAATGGACACTACCATCTTTTTACCACATTATATGAAGAATTAGTCGTATTATATTAATCCAAACCTATTAAATTAGAATATATAGAAATCCTCAAAATGCTGTATCCGTATATAAATATAATCCTCAAAATCCGAAATCCTCAAAATATAGGATAATGGTTTTTGTTTAATATAATTATTAATAACAAATATATAGAATAAATAACCTTTCCCAATGGACACTACCATCTTTTTACCACATTATATGAAGAATTAGTCGTATTATATTAATCCAAACCTATTATATTGGAATATATAGAAATCCTCAAAATGCTGTGTTCGTATATATATATATATATATATATATATATATATATATATATGATTTTGGGATCCCGTCAATAGCTGCTCGCCTGAACCCCACACGAGGTAGACGACGACGTCTAATACTCAGTGGTATTTACAGAAATAACGTATGAGCAGACAGCACGAGTAGAGACGGAGAAGGACGGCGCGGCGCCGAGAGCAGCCTGCCGCCGTACAGCAGTAGCACGAGGCGAGAGAGAGAGAGAGAGAGTAGCGGAACGCAGTGCGCAGCAGCGCGGCAGCCGAGGCGAGAGCAAGAGAGAGGGATATATATATAGATATATATATTACTAATTCTCGTTTTCGTTTACTTTTTTTCTTTTTGCAGTATCTCTTCTTGAACGTGGTTTCTAACTTCCACGGCGGGGTCCAGAATAAGTTCGTCCCATGCCATGAGGAGCAAGACGATGTGCCGGATTGTGGTATTTATGGCAGGTTGTCAGTCATGAGTGCTCCGTTCATGCGTTGGGAGGATATCGAGGTAAGCTCCTTATTCTTATATATTATTTTATTAATATTATTATTATTATTTCTTTACTTAATGTTTGTCCTCTTTTACAGGAATGGTGAAGGGTTCCCAGTAATGGGGACCATCCTCACCTTGTGCGGGAAAACTGCCCCCGCTGCGTACACTCCTGCGGCGTCCGTGGTGGCCTCTTTAATTTCTTATAGTTCTTGAATTAATTAATTGCTTGTATACTGATGAAATTATGTGTGTTGCTTTGATTAATACATTTTTAATAATATATTGTTGTGTACAAACTGATTGAGTCCCAAAAAAATGTGTATTACGCAAATCGTCCAGTATTTTTAGACATCGTCTCTTCGTCAGAGCGTCGTACAGTCTTACGGGTTCTTCTCCCGGTACTATTTCGACGGCGTGTATTTCGATTGGCTCCCATGTCATTCTAGTGGAGAAAGGGTGCATTTGTGTATTATCCCTGTGGTAATATCCACAAGGATATATGTATACAGGAACGTGACAAGCGCACGAGTATCTTCCTCTCATATGTACACAAGTACACATACGTGAGTGTACGAGGTTGTTATACAAATTCATCTAAAAGATTCGTCTATGCATCAGCGAGAGTATCCACCTGGTCAGTCAGGTGTTATATTCATTCAAGGAATGAATCTCCGAATAAAATCTTTCTAAATATTAACGAATACATTGTCAATCGACTTTTCCTCAATCCTCGATTAGTCACCCTCTCTCTCTTTAATCGTTGAATATTTCCAATCATAAATTCTCTTATACGTGGAAGAACCTAGTTGTCCACGATATATTCGCTAAGCGGCATTTCGTCAGCCGAAATTTGTTGATGAATAACGCGTCGCATCACCGACGAACACTTACGAGTAATCCAATATCGTGAATCTGGAGTAAAAATTTATCATAGTCCGAAACAAATGAACTCGAACACGACGTGACTCGGGTTAGAAAAGAAATATGACAGTCACGGTTTTATTTAGCATTAAAAACGACTCATGACAGTTACGTTGAGACAAAAGGGTCTCAACTGCGCCACCAAGAAGGCGATAATTGAAGGGCTGAGGCAGAGTACAACAGATGTACAATGCGCCCTCAGAAATGATGCAACGATGTGATGATGACATAATTTTACCCCTTATCTTTGATCTAGGTGACCCGAAACATTAAATCAGTCGTTCTACAAATAGAAATTCGTCGCGACTCAGTCCTTAGTCAGTGCAGACTAAACGTAAATCACGAAATCAACATACTCCTAAAAAACTCAGATTCACGGCACACAAATACGTTACACAAATAACAATAAAATGCGAAAGGATCATTCGAGCCAGTTAGGAATACACTTCTTCAATTCACTCTGAACGCACTGCGTTCAGCCCTAGAGAAATCATTTAATCGAAACCTCTGGAATATTCCTCGTTTTGTCTTCATAAGAAAACTTTTCTCTTCACTTCCAATCGTATCCATTGTCAATTAGAATATAAAAATTATTTCTCAACTAAAATTTTTCGCTTCCTCATTATTACTAGTAAACAATACCCAATAACTAAATCCCACATAATGCATATTAAATAAATCAACCATATACCCAACAAGCATGTCCCGTCGTGAGTTTGGTGTAAATATTATTATTCTCGTTCAAATCTTGAAGCGCATTCTTATTTTTTCTTTTCCCTCAATTATGACGGTTTACTCGATCGTATCAGTAAATCGAGACGAGATATATGGAATAAGATGATCGTTGACCTAAATAGAATAGGACGATCAGTGTGGAAACATATGAGTATTAAGAGAGCAGTGATCTGATGAGAGGGCGGAGGTAGCGTACAACGAGTGTATAGCGCACCCCTTCGAGATACTGCGACTCAAGCTGTAATACACGTTCATTCAATAGATATTTTAATACGAATCAATACTAGACCAGTGACACTCAGAGCATAGATTGACTGTCTCACTTTAATATCCCGCGAATTCTTTATCGAAACATTATATTAACCTAGGGAATCGTCGCGGTTCAACAACCAAATTATATATATTAAGCGACCGATTTTAACCCCTACAAAACCCACGACGCGTCACGTAAACATGCTTGACAATTCGATTACAGTCGCCCACATAGAAACAGCCGAACGCCTTAAATCAATATAAACACAAACCATCATATATATATATATAAACAAATTACATAAGAAAAATCTCCCATATATTTTAATGCGATATACACTTATAAAACATTAGTCTAAATAAAAAGGGGGCCCATAACCAACACATGCGAATCCCACAATTGAAAGAATAGTTAAATTTAAATTTAAATTTAACACAAATTTAAACGAACGCAGAGCAAACTGCGAGCCCTCAACTCACGCTCCGAACCATGCTTAAATCACGTTCGCAATCTAACGCGCAAATCATCACAACTTAATAACTAATATACAATGCAATTAAAACCCGAGAAAAACAATGCAATGTCCCTAATCAGTACTTATATCGGTAGGAAGATATGTATATTTATAGTCTATACATATAACAATATTGCGGCGTCAACGGACAACAAGTCAGCCGGATCCATTCCAAAATCTGAGGAGAACGGACGAGCCACGAGTAACCTCCAGCCAAGGGACTGTTATGAAAGAGATGGAAGGAACACACGGACATCGGCTATACAACGATCAAGAGATAAGCGCCAAGGCTGGCGCTCAATTCTACATACACACGATTATTATACTGTCTTGCTCTGGGTTTTTGTGGGTTTCCCCAAAGCATTCAGGCAAATGCCGGGACAGAAGGCAAAACGTCCCACGTGTAAACATATTCATTTCATATGTAGCCTTTATGCCCCGCGAAAATTGTCACAACTGTCAAAAATCAAGAAAGTTTAATATCATTTACACACTAATCATGTATATCAAACCGCTCGGATATGCATGATAAACCGCTCGACTACTGCCACGCAAATCACCATAACACAAACGCATTCAACGCGAACCTATCGAATCCCCTTAACTGCCAAAATTATTAACTTCAAATCGCTCGATCACAAAGAGAGAAACGTCAACGTAGAATTTTCCATTCAACCGATTTTCACAAACCAATTAACTATGTCTTCTCATAATGTAATCATCCAGGCGGGATGTCAGAAAAGCTCAGAACAAAAAACAAGCAAAGAACTTACTCCGTATATAAGCAGCGAGTCAGGACCGCTAAGCTTAGTTAGATAAAAGTTTACTTACAATGTTCGCAAATTTTTCACATAGGGGGTGAGGTGTGACGGTCCCGCCTCTCGCTGCAACTCAGTGAAACAGGACACGGCTGTAGCGCCACGAATTCTAACTGCGCAGAAGCGCAAACAAGCGAGCCTTTGTACCGTCGCGCGAGCATCTTCGCGCGCTCATACAAAAGTATAAATCGTCACGTTTCTGGAAACGCGGCTAACCGACACTATGCGTATATATGATATAGAATAACTCAAGAGCTTCGGAGAAAAGGCCCTTGAAGTCGCGTAACTTTCTCTTTATACATTGTATTACACCGCACGCTTAGTTAAAAGTCATAAATTCATCAATAGCGACATAAATAATTTACAATTCTCCTGAAACCCACGGAACTTAAGTAACTCGAGCGCGGCCGCGAGGCTACCCCTTTGCGAGTGCGCGCGCGTACGTGACTTTACCCCGATTTTCATGTACACCATTCTTTAAAGGATTCGAGAAAACGCGTGAACGTAGAGATACATAAATCAGCCATTTCCTAGAAACTCGCCGCGTAACCCTTCAGAGGAAAAACCACACGCGCGACTTGTTATCCGATACGCAGACCAATAGCAAAGAAGGGTTGAGAAAGTGAGGCGTTACTTTCTCAGGCCCTCGGACCTTTTCCGACGAATTAGGAAAAAGCTCCGCGAGTTGCGTCATTACAATTCTCAGAATCATGCCCCACAGACGAGGTCCAAAAACCCAGAACATAAAAGGGCTCCGCTCCAGCGAGGCGCAGACCTTTCGGTACTGACTCTTTAACTCTACCAGACCGTTAGCTAGATTCCTTGACTCTGTTACGCATTCACATTCATTCTATCTCAGCAACACTTAGACTCTCGACACACATTCGGACTTAGAATAGTTCGCGTAACGAGTTATACGCAGTTACAAGTATAACTCGTCGGCTCATAATAAATTCTATATATATTATTATTTGCGAGCAAAAATCGACATCTTATCATTTATACCTCCTACACACCTTCCCTCGCATTCACAACAACCACAAGCAACAGTAAGCAGTAGAGAAATACAGAACCCTACTGTTATCCCTATCGATAACACTCGGCAGGGCCATAACAACACAACAGCATAGGCGTCGGACGAGTATATAAGCCAGCGCAACAGCAGGGAAAGGTCATTCAATGCTTGAAGCTCCAGCAGCGAGCAACCTCCCTCTCGAGGGACTTGCGCACCTGCTCCCGGCCGCATGCATTCTGATACCCTATGAGTTAGTGTACTGGTAACTACCCTAAAGTCTCTACAATGTACCTACCCCGGATCATTCTTATTGTTGTAAAATAAAGTTTAAAAATGCATGTTTTTGGTTTATCCTCTGTAGTTTTTTTATTATTAACTTTACGTCAAAAAGTTGAGTATAAAAATTGTTCAGAATTTAATTTCCTATAAAGTACGTGTATTCTTCATTGCAAAATTGACTTTCTTAATAGCTAAATTATTTAAAACAAAAAAAAATTTTGTGAATTTTCATATTGCAATAGTTTACATACAAAATTACGTTTTTTGGTCAGACTTCCGATTAAACATGTCTTTGTAGTTCGTACAATATAAAATTTCCAGTCCGACCTCGCTATCTCAAAATGGCGAGTTATTGCAAAATTATTATTCTGTATTTTCAAATTCATTTTAAGTTGGTGCAGATCACAACAAATTGATGTGACCACCTACAATCGACAGCTCATATCCTAGTTTTCTTCAAATTCATTTTTAACAACATTTTTATCAACAAATGTCCGTTCCTAGGGACGTATTTCGGCCAATTTTGAAGTTAGAAAATCGATGTAAAATGCGTCTTAAAGTAAGTTAAAAACCATGAATTTTCATATAAATTTCGTTAAGATCGGATAAGTAGGAGCCGAGATAATTGTTTCTTTTCAATCGATAATTACGCCAAAGCTACTTGATATTTTTAATTTAAAATTGACACACTGCTTGTTCAAATATTCCTCTAAATAATAGCAGTTTTCCCGACAGCTGTAGATGACCTCGTTCATCTAGAATAACCAGTGAACCAAGCGAAATCAGCGCGCGCGGCCGCGTAGCTACTCCGGCCGGGCGGCGTGGTGGTGGGTGGAGCGCCGCACAGGTTTTTCGGAACCTTAATTGTAAATTCATTTACTCTGCAACTAAAGCAGTGTCACGTACGAGCCATAGGCTCAGGTGACTCCAGCGTCCGGTGACCGGAGCTGGCGACGATGCACCGAATGCATCGTCAGCAGGGAACGCGTCGGCCGAGAGCTTCTCACGGCCAAGGAGTGCGAGCTTGCACTTTGGCCGTGAGACGCCGAGTCTACGAGTTGCATCTCGAGGACAGCGTCGGCAGATACCCGGCGACCCTCGAACTGGGCAGAGCTCCTCCTTATGCGAGCAATAAACACGACTTACTCTCAACACTTGTCTTGTGTCCTTCGGTCAACCCCCACGATCCGTAACAGCTTTCTGGCATCCCTTAAGGGTCCCGAAACGCGACGCGACGGCAGTGTATTTCGAGTGTTGTTCGCGGCAAATTCGGCAGTTTTTTTTTGTGCGTGCGTTGAGCAGTTGAGCGAAGATCAACAGCGTTCGCCAACGTGATATCGTCCAGCGCAGCCAGGGAAAAGGGAAGCAATTCCAGCCACCACCAGTGATCAGTGACGACTTTGAACTTTGGAGGAAACTGCACACATCTGCAAATCCGCGGTGATTCTCATCACAAGCCAGCGCGCAATTTGGGACGATTCTTGCAATTGCAGTGAAGTTTGTGCAGTGCCCAGTGTCACGGATCAGGATAGCTTCGCACGGCTCGCAGTGCAACGAGGAATCGCAGCACGACGAGCACCGAAAACAACAACCAAGGAGTTGCCTGGAAAAGTCGCACTGAGCAGCACGTGCGACGGCAAGCAGCGAAGACACCACTCGACACTCCAGCACTCGACATCGTCCGAATTTGCCAGCCGCCCAGGTCGCCGAGGCTCGAGGCTCAAGCCCGAGCTCAAAGTTAGAATCCGCGCTACGCACAGAGACGCGTGCCAGCCGACTTCGTATCGAGTGCGGCAATTTTTACGCTCCGTTCCGCGACCGCCGGCGAGCGTCGCGTCCAAACACACGGAGAGCATCTTCTCGAACTTCGCAACCCTCGCCACCCCCGAGACGTCGCCTGCAGCGAGTCTTCGGCTGACTCCAGCACCCTCACGCCGACCGACGGCCGACAGCAGCAGCAGCAGGGGTCACCAGCAGCCTCAGCACGCCGACCAGCATCCAGCCACCAGCGTCAACGGACTTCAAAATGCAACCAACAGCGGCCTTGTTCCTGATCGTCGTACTGTAAGTCCGCCACTTTTCTCATATATGCGGTTTGGCTGGTTGCTCGGTAGCGCGTATTACAAATCACCCCGATAGTAGTTTCGCGATCGCGGATAGTGAAAACGGACAGCGCGTCGTGATAGTGGAATGACGCGCACGAAGCTACGGAAAGCTATGTCGGTACTGAATATAGGCCCGCGAACAGAGCGCGATGGAAAAGATCAAGATCGCGAAAAACGCGGGCGGCTCAGCGATCCGGAAACGAAGAAACGTTTCAAGCACGCGAAGGAGGTCTATCGCTCCTATTACCGCCTATCAGCGACGTCGCAAAGATTGCTGCGGGAATCGCTGGAACCGCGAACCGACGCGCCGCGCCCCCCCAACAGCGCACGTAACCCTGACCAGGTTGATGTGCAGGTAAGCGATAACCCGTGGCTGCTCGCCGCCAGCTCAGCGCCACGGTACCCGAAAGTACCAGCTTCGTCCGACGAGGACCCCAAAAATACAACGTTCATCCTACCCCCGGTTCTCCCAGTCCCCGGAAGTACGGGAGCGATAAAGAAGCCAGTCCCAAGGTCAGAGCCCGCGGAGTTGGCTCAACTGCGTAAGAGGCTGGACGGTTTGGCCTTGGAACCTCGCGAGCCGCGCGAACAGCCGTCGGATATTTGGGGACATTTGAATACTCCCCTAGTGAAGCCCGCGCGAGTAGAAATAGGAGACAAATGCATGGCAGGCGTATCAAATCTCCTGCAAATCAAACAGATCGCTAGCTACGAGGACCCGAACGACGTGTTCGAGTCCGAGAACGAGGAGAAGGCGCGAGCCGCCTCAGCGACCGGCTCCCGCCGCGGCTCGGGCAGGGGCACCCCTGCGCACCCTTCCGCTCTTGAACGCGAAGCGGACAAACTCCACAAGATCATCGACGAGTTATTGTCCGAAGATAGCGCGCCGGAGGACGAGGAGGTGATGTACGGTCAAATCCGGGAGGCGATCAAAATCCTGAAATCAGGAAAAAAACCGACCAAAAGGCAGTTATTCAAAGACATGCCACCGCCCCCGTCAAAATCGCTTAGCAGTGCTGCGGCAGAGCAAGCCGGCTGTGCGCTCCCGCCGTTCCCGGCATGGCCAGAGAAAGACTGGCTAGCGACTAGCTCGAACAAGGCCGGCGCAGACGCTAACAGTAAAGCGTATGAGCCACCGGTTGCCGTCGGCAGCAAACCCTTCCTCGGTACAGAAGGGAAGCCCCGGGGCGAATACCGCCGCATCCTGCCGGCGGACGATCCGAGCTCTGATCCATCGAGCGATCCCGATGGCTCGGACGGGCAAGCGGAGTCATGGCGCGAGCGTCGCCGAAAGAGCAGGAAGGCCCGAGCCAACGAGTCGTCCGACGGCGGACGGGGCGGCAAGGGCGGCACAAGCAATCGCGTGGCCGAGCCGTGGAGATGGTCCGACGGGCAGTGTACCAGACAGCCCGATCGGCGTAGAAGCAAAGACGATCGCTTCAGTGACGGCCGGGGATCGGAGCCGGCCGCACCCCCACGTCCCCGGCAAAGCCCAAATGCACGCGAAAGGTTCACGAGCGATCGACAACCTTGTCGATTCGCCACCCCTACGCGACCAAGCGAGGGAAGGGCTCAGCACGCTAGCGAGCGACGTCACCGCCGCGACACAGAACGTCGTGAGCACGAGGGGCCGGCTGGCGCCGCGCAAAATCACGCGAACGAATCCCCCGCCAACACGCGGCGGCGTGAAAGCGCCGCATCGCCCGACGAGCGCCGCTATGGGGCCGAAAGGTCGCCGAGCGGCCGCTTAACCGCGAGATCGGCGCAGTTTACCCCACAGCGCAACCCGTACGATAGCTCGGACAGTGATCTTCGGCAGAGAAGGGAGGACGAACGAGCGCGTCGCTCACACGGCTACGCCGCGGGCCGTCGCCGCGGAGACCCGGGCGATTCGGACGGCAGCTATAGCTCAGCAAGCAACTACCGTAGCTGCGCCGGCGACTCAGATGGAAGCCGGCGCAGTTATCATAGTGCACACGAGCACGGCAGGCGCGGCTACAACGAACTCCCCGACGGAAGATGCAGCCACGAATGCTGCCACGCGACCGACCGGCGTAGGGGATGCGCGGGGGCGCACAATAACAGCGATCAACAGAATGGCCGGCAGGCGCACAACGACGCCCGGGAGTCTGACACACGGCACACGGGGAACGAACGTCCGGATTCCCGATGCTGCTCTAGGTCCGGGCGCCGCGATAGCTATCCGAGGGAAGGCGAAGCCGGCAACAGGTTCCCCCGACGCGATCCCTCGCCACCCCATGCACCAAGTAGGCAGCCTCCAGCGCAGCCACCGGTACCCCCGCCGCACCCCCTACCCCCTCCATGGGCCCAGCCTCCCCCGCAGCCCCCACACGGCCCGGGAGCCCCGCACGGAAACCTGCCCCTGGCAGCGGCGGCTCCATCTGTAGCAACGATCGATCCGAGGCGTTACGCGCACTTCACGCAAGCCCTCTCTATGATTCCCACATTCGACGGGGATGTGGACACGCTGTCGATTTTCACGACAGCAGTAAGGGAGGTGCTCAACTCATTCGGCCCGGAGTTTGAGAGATTCCTCCTTCGCCAGATCGCAAACAAACTCACAGGCAAAGCGACACAGGGCTTTCGCGCGCGCACGGTCCGGTACGGGTCTGTGGAGGCTCTGCTACGCGAGCTTACGCTGCACTTCGCGAATATCGGTATCGCAGACCAATTGAGCGCGCAAATTCGGGCGATTGCGCAGGAAAGCGGCGAGAACGTGGGCTACTACGGCTTCCGAGTCGAAAAGATTTACTATCGACTATCGACAATAATCGATTCAGCTCCAGGCTTGTCCGAGCTCGACAGAGAGGCTCGAAGGCAGCAAGCAGACTTCGACGTACTGGAGCAATTTATGTACGGCCTCCGAGCGCCCCTGGACCATCTCGTCCGGGCGACGCGCCCCACGTGCTGGAACGACGCCTTCACCGCAGCCATCGAGCACGAAGCCAGATTGGGAGCTCGCTTGCTTACGTCCGCCAAATCGGACGAGCATAGGCCGGCGGCCCAGATAAGACGAGCGGCGGCCGCGGCGGATAGCGCAGACAAGGTGGAGAAGCCTCCTACATCAAGCGAGGAGAAGGGCGGCGCTGCCCAGGACGTGAGGGCAAAATCCTTTTGCTCATACTGCGACGTGCCCGGTCACGCTCTGGACGAGTGCAAAACTCTCGTACGGGACGCCGCACAAAAGAGGATCGAAAACCCGCGCGGCGAACGCGGCAAACCGGAGCCCGGCCAGAGTTACGGCAGATGGCCAAACAATAGAAGAGGAGGCGGGTTTCGCGGCAACAACCAGCGGAATTCCGGAAATGGCAACAACAACAATAACGGCAACCGTAATAACAACAACAACAACAACAACAACATCAACAACAAAGACGATCGCCATGACAACCAAAAGGAAGGCGGCGCCAGCGCTGGCAACCAGCGCGATGCCAATCAAGGCAATCAAGCCAAGCCTTTAAACTAGTGCGACGCTCATCTCGTTCCCCAGACGATGAGCGTCACGCAGTAGATAAGAAAAAGAAGATAGTGACGAAACTGATACGAACTCAGAAGACCGATTCGAAGGAGATCTCATCGGGTGGCGACGCCCCTCGCGCCATCGAAATCGCAACAGCTAGCGACACGCTCGCTTTTGGCGAGAATATCTCGGAAAGTACGACGAACGTGATTACAGCGAAAACGTCACAGGTCACCGCACCCGGTGCATCCCAGAATCAGCAGGAGATGGTTTCCGAAGCCCCACGGCCGGATCAGGAACCGTGCGAAGAGCAACTCGTGCAGCCCCCAGCAGTAAACGGTGAGATGTCTCCCGTCCCAGGTCGCGCCAATCGTGATACTCCGCCTGAGTATACGACGATTGAAAGACTGCAAGAGTCAAACAAGTGGACCAAGGGTTACATTACTCTCATCGATACACGCATCAACGCCCAGGGCGAACCCGGCGTACGAGCAGCTCATGAGCACGGTTACAAGTTCGACTTGCATGTCGAGGAGGCCAAGCTTGTTGATGATAGGATTCTGCCGCAGCAGTTCTCCAGCGCGACCCTCCCAGAGAGGCCCAGAGCAGCTGGAGTGAATTGCGAGGACCTGGAGTCACCAGATGACTCGGACGCATGCTCAAGCTGCGCGGACATACGCTTTCTCACGGCCGGGAGATCCCCTCCCATAATTCATCTAGAATCCGAGCAACTGCTAAGCGGAAAAGCCAACCTTTTCGTCGATTCGGGAGCAGACGTGTCGGTTATCAAAATCGACAAGCTAGCGAGAGGTGTCCCAATCAATTACCGACACAGAATCGTGATTCGCGGAGTCACTGAAGGCCACTCACGCACACTCGGAATCGCCACTATCGACTTCCACGACGTGTTGTGCGATTTGCACATAGTGCCCAGCGATTTCCCAATCGAGACGGATGGAATAATCGGCTGGGACGTTATTAATGCCCTCAAAGGCAGCGTCGACGCGGCTAACAAATGCCTCCGACTTGGGGAATTGACATTCCCGTTCGTGGAAGAGGAGCGAGTGACGATACCACCGCGAGCGAGGATGGTAATTAGCTCGATAGTGTCCAACGCGGATGTGGAGGTTGGATGGATACCCCTGCAACAAATTCATCCCGACTTGTTGTTCGGCAACTGCATCGCCGAGAACAGGAGCGGTCGAGCATTCGCAGAATGCATAAACACAAGCGAGCAGGAGGTGACGATTCCAACCCCAGTAGTAGAGATTGCGGCTTGCCACGCAGTCCCGCAGAACCCTTCGAGCCACGCCGATGGGGACGGCCAGGCAGAAGGGCGACTGGACGGCCAGGCGAACATTAGACGATTGACCGCCGACAAGGAAAACCGTATGGATTATAGGGAGGTCGAGCTCCTGAACGAGAAGCTCCAAGCAGACGACGCAGCTAAAAGAGCGAGGGTCGACATGATCCTACAGCTTGCCGACCTCGAGAGCTGCAACGAAGAAGAAACCGAGTTAATTCGGGAAATCGTCGACGAGTTTGCCGGCGTATTCGGACTCGAGGGCGAGCCGCTGCCCGCAACACACTTACTTCGGCACGAAATAAGTTTGAAGTCAAACAAGCCAGTGCGAACAGGCCGCTATAGATTCCCGCCGGCCATAAAGGAACACATGGTAAGAGAACTGGCAAAGCTCCGTGAGCAAGGGATAGTCGAGCCCTCTAACTCCGGCTACTCATCATCCCTTTGGATAGTCCCGAAAAAGCCGGACGCCAAGGGTAACAAGCGATTCCGCTTGGTCACGGATTTTCGTGCGCTTAACGAAGAAACGGAGGGTAGTTGCCACCCCCTGCCGTTCACAAGCGATATTTTGGAGCACCTGTCTGCAGCAACTTACATCACGGTGATGGACTTAAAGCAGGGCTATCACCAGATCGAGATGGACCCGAAGTCCAAACACCTGACGGCTTTCTACGCCCCGGATGGGAAATCCGGCAATCAGTTGTTGCAGTTTAAGCGCATGGCAATGGGCCTTAAAGAGGCCACAATTACGTTCACCCGTGCCATGAATTTGGCAATGAGAGGCCTGCAAGGGGAGGAGGTCGAAGTATACTTAGACGATCTGATGGTCTTCAGTGAGACACTCGACCAGCACGGCGATCGGCTACGCCGGGTCTTGCAAAGACTGATCGACGCAAATATGACAGTCGAACCTAAGAAGTGCCAGTTCCTGAAGCGCGAAGCTCAGGTGCTCGGGCACATCGTTGGCGGAGGCTTTATCAAAGCCGACCCGGCCAAAACGCACGCGATGGCCAATTATCCGATCCCCACGAACGCGCACAAGGTCAGGCAAGCCCTTGGCCTATTCAATTACTACCGCCGATTCATCAAGGACTTCGCCAAGATCGCTAGGCCCTTGTATGAGGTAGCGCAACCCGAGGGAAAATTCGTCTGGGGTAAAGATCAGCAGCACGCTTTCGTAACGCTTCGGGCCCTTCTGGCAAACCCGCCCGTTCTGAAAACGCCAGATTTAGACCAACCGTTTCTGGTGTCGGTCGATAGTTCCGATTTCGCTCTTGGTTGTGTGCTTTCGCAAGGACCCCTGGGCGCCGATCAGCCCTGCGCATTTGCGTCCCGATGCCTAAAAGGCAGCGAGCTGAAGTACCCGACTTATGACAAGGAACTGCTAGCCTTGGTCTATGCTAAGGAGCAGTTCCGCTGCTACCTATACGGCAAGAAATTTACATTCGTGACGGACCACGAGGCGTTGAAGTACTTCCACAACACCAGGAAGCCCGATTTACGATTTAATCGGCTCAAGGCTGCGTTAATAGGCTACGATTTCGATATTATCTATCGCCCCGGCAAGAAGAACGCGAACGCCGACGCTCTCTCTCGAAATCCAGTGCTGGAACCCGGACAGGTCAATCCAGAGCTTCCGCGGGAACAGCTGTACCAGCTGGCCGACAAGCAGATCGACGAGAGCCCGGACGAGGAGGCTGGAGCCCCGCCAGGGCGCATCTTCCGCTTCCGCGCCGTGAAGCAACCAGGCGATAAGAGCAAGAGGGTACAAGCAGCCACCGAATCGAGCGCGTCAGTGACTCATAAACAGCGGCCTAAAAGACGTATCAAACGCATGACCATCTACGAGAAGGGAGAGTTTTTGGCGGTAAGGAACGTGGATAACGGTTTCTACCTCTGCCGAGCGTTACAAGACGTGCTCAGCACAACCGAGCCAATACGCATCCGATGGCTGACTAAACAAGTAGACGAGAATGACGTCTTCGTGCTCGACTACGCCGACAGTATAAGTTTTCAATGTATTCTAACGAACGTAACGTTAGAACCATTGGGCAAAGCGAAGTATAGACTTAGCCCATACGAGCGTTTCCGAATTGCCAGAATCCTCCAGCAATCGATCGAGAACTTCGCCTTGCCGGGCGAGCAACAGAAGACTGCAAAAAACCAGCAAGCCAGCAAGGAGAACTTAGTAACAACATTCTCCGAATCTGCAACTGTGCCGGAGGGCTTGCCGCCAGGAGCTTGGAGATTTATCCGGGACGTAGCACCCCTAGGTCAGGACGCGTCGCACAGCAACTCGTCCTTCAATCGCAAGACTCCGAGGTTGTTCACGCCGATGTCAACTAGCAGTTCGTCCTCAAACGTAGTCGATACATCCGATGTTGACGCGCGCGCGGCCGCTCCAGAACAGACGTTTCACGTCCCCCAGCAAACGCAGGGCGCATTGGGCACAAAGCCAACGAGCGCAGATAAACAAAAGTCCCCGACGCCAGCTGAATCAAGCGAAAACCTATAACTACAGTCATGACCACCACCACCTTTTACGCATAATCTGAACACACGTTCACACTTTCTGCCTACACCTATCACCTCCACACATGGATTTCACACATCATCTAGCATCTTTACTCATAACCTCAAACCGCACCACTTATAATATCGACCCATGAAGCGTACCGACTACTTAGCACCTTCACTGTCCATCTGTTACCTACAATCCAGTTCTCCTACTCCACGTGCCACTTTCCCCTTCGACTTATGACTCCAATCATGACTTCGACACTCTACCTATTCCTTATAACGCCCACTATCAGCGTCACCCATGACTTTTGACCTTCACCTGTCACCCATGATTTTCAGCCTCCATCTATCACATCTAGCCATGAACTTCCCATCAACCTGTTATCCTACACTTTTCATCTATAACCATGAAGTCTACCGTTTCCCTTCACCAACACTTCCACCCTCCACATATCGCTTTTAATCATGATCGCCAGCGTCCCACTAATACCTCTAATTATGACTTCTAACATTCACCAATCACGTACACCTATGACCTCCACTCAACACCTGACATTTCTAGCTCTGCAATCTACCTTATACCGAGAACTTCCACCATCTATTTATTGCATTCAATCATCTCGTTCTTCTCCGACTATCCTTACAACATCCACTTATGAATACAATCGTGATCTCCACCCGCCACACATAATCTCCACCAATCTCTTACACCTATGACTTTCTGATTACGCTTATCACTATCTCTGATCATGTCTTCCTACTTCAATTATAATCTACACATTCCGCTTATGATACTAACCATAACTTTCGCAACCAAACCTTTCACTTATGACTTCAATCGCGACCATTACTCAACCTATCCCTACACAGTCCACTTATTACTACAGTTATTAACCACCACCCTTCACACACTCCTCGACCCATGAAGCTGACCATCTACCTAGCACATTCTCCTGAGGGGGAACTGAGGGGGGGGGGGCTGAGGGGGTGCGGAGGGGGGCCAGATGAGGGGGGGACGAGGGGGGGGGCAAAATGCATAAAAATAACCAAACTTTTGAAACGTTTCTTGGTTCTTTTGAGGGGGGGCTGAGGGGTCTAATGAGGGGGGCGAGGGGGAACGAGGAGGGGCGGGGGGGCCAAATTCTAGCGCGACTCAAACAACTATATAATATAGTAAGATATGTATATATATTTTTTAATATGTTACATTAGTTGCATAAAGTATGTAAATATTTTTAAAGTGTTTCCACACTTAATAATTGAGAAGGTAAACTTTATAACAAAATATCAACACAGTATTAACAACATGTATACAGTGTATACATGGAAATTAAACACAAAACTATAACATACAAAGTTATAGTTTAAACTTTTTAACTTTTTCTAGAATTGGGTACAATGAAGGAGAATTGTCACTAGGTCAATTTCTCTTTAATATCATGTAAGATGTCCGAATACCCTAGATGTTATACATTTTGATCAATTGATTTTGCTTGCCTTTGAATAATGGCAGAAAACTTCAAATATAAAATGGTCAAATCAAAGAATTTATAATTATCTTCCAAAAAGTATTAAGAACGTTTGAAAAAGTTAAAAATTAAAAAAATTTATTATTGGCGAAAAAAAAATTATTTGATTTGACCTTCTGATGAGTAGAGACATTCAAATAGTAATAAATCTAATATGGTGAAATTGTAGAGTATCTTATTACCTTTCCAAATATATAAGGAAAGTTACCCCCATATACCCCATAAAATCACTTAAAACTTGAAAATCTATAAAATATGAAGCGCAGTAAAAATTCAAAATTTCATGCTTAAGGGGTTATGACAGTGTTAAAACCTGATAAAAAAGAAAAATTATTAGTGCTGTAAAAAAGTAATATATATATAGATGCTCCAAAAACTAAATATTTCCTTTCAAATATAAGTATTATACATCACTTTTATGCATTAAAAATATGCATTAAGTGACTATAACATTTAACAACAATTAAAGGTATTTACTTACCAAAAAACATCATTTTCATCACTTTTGTTTGCTTGCCGCATGTTTCTGATGGAACCGTACCATCAATCCTGATGAATCAAAGTGCCAAATCTTCCTCATGAGTCTGGTCACAGACTAAGTGGAACAGATTCCTGAAAAATACAAAATTAATGTAATTGATTAAACATATATTTACAATATTAGTAATTATAGTGACTGTTACATAAGTAAACATACGTAACATTCACTTTGAACTTATGTTTGCCAATTCTGCTCCGCTTAGTTTGTGACCATACTCATAAGGAAGGTTTTCTACTTTGGTTCATCAGGATTGATGGTACAGTTCCTTCAGAAAGCTGCGGCAAGTACACAAAAAGCATGAAAAAACTAAATTTGAGTAAAAGGCATTTAAAGTTTATTATGTAAATCATACAAATGAACTCAGCTATACTTACAGAAAATATCCGGCATACCTTGATTTGCTTTTGGTACTCAAATATACATACAATAAAGTATATTTGATGGTACGCGCTTGTCATGCTGTATGATAATAGCATTTAGAAGCTGAAAATAAAATAAAAATTATCGTTAGCTATTCATAATCAAGTAATGTTTATGAATTACAGTTACATGCAATACTTACCATTATTAAATAGACTTCAATATGTTAAAAAGTATGCCAAATAATACTCCAGACAGTCATTATAAACTCCCATCTTGCTGGCTTGTACCTATATACCTTAACGTAAAAAATAAACTAACAAAGAAAAAAATCATTACAGACACAATTGTTACTAATTAATTTCCAATACTTAATTGAATAATTTTTGTACTCTGCACAAGCTCTTGCACATTTGCAACACCACTGAGGTTATAAGCATTGTTACAGCAGCTAGCAGACTAACCGCACTAATCTAGTGTCTTGGATGAAAAACAGATGTTTGGCTGCTTTCTGCTGCTTTACAGAAAATTCTACTATACCGATCAAACAGTAATCTTCATTCTCTACTGGATGCTGTGAGCCACAACCTGTTCGAGTGGCAAATTCAAATTTGTTGAATGCCTTTACTTTAACACATTGAGTTTAGTAACATAAAATGACACATAGAAAAATTAATTTTACGGATTTTATTTATTTTACGGAAACAAAGTCATAACTGTTGAGAAAAAAAACGGTTTGTAAAACGGTTTTTAAGTCGTATTTTCAGTAAGATTTCTCATGAAATTACTCTGTAAAAAGTGTGGTAGAACAATCCTTTCCACAAGTTTCGCCTAATTAAAATATTAAAAATCACGATTTTTAAAAAATTTACTTTAAAACAGATTTATCAGTTTTTTGTCGATATCTTCGAGGCAAATTTTTTTAGCAAAAAACGGCTTTGAGGTCAATATTCTACGGACTACTAACTGTGAAAAAAGTGAATAAAAAAAATTGATATTTTCAAAATTTTAACATTGTCATAACCCCTTAATGAAAAGAAACATCATAGACCTCCATAAACGCTATATCATCTGATTTGTAATTACACAATTAACATTTTTACCGTGAAAACACCATAAAAATTTTAGAGATAAAATTTATAAAAGAAAAACACTGAAAAAAAAGTCTTAAAAAAAGTCTGAATATTTTTCAGCTTCCAAAAAAAGCCCCATAGAACAACCGTACCAAAAATTGTTTTATCCATGAAAATAATTAATTTTTACGAGTGATGGGCTTGTTTTACCAGTTAAGTGTCACTAGGTCAATTTCACTTTAATATAATGTAAGATTCATAACGTACTTAAAATTTTTGTGCCGAGGCATGGCGGTCATATTTAGCTGTGGGTTTTTAAAAAAGATGTTGTTAATTTGAGAAATTTTATTAGGTAAAGATTTGTAGATTGTTAATTCTGTTTTATATTTAATGTTCTTATGTATTTTTATGCATTTAATAATTTTTTGTAGCCTTGAAGAGGAGCTCATATTAGAGCTCGAAACGTCGGCAATAAATTGACCAATTAGCTCAAATAGATGCATAGAGTCTATCATTTATTAATACCAATCATTGAGCGCTAGCATCATTCTAAGAGCAACGATGGCTCAATCGGTAGAGTATCGGGCTAGTAATCCAGAGGTCCTGGGTTCAAGCCTGACTCTCGACGATTTTGGAGACACTTCTTTGTTTACATAAGTGTCTATACATCTGAGCTCCAGTGGTTCGGATTCCACCGTGTACAACGTGTATATTTCACTGTACATAAAACTATAGGTCCCCATTTTTCTGCGCGATTACTTAAAAATAGCGGAGTCAATGCACTGAAATTAAGTACTCACAAGCGCAGGCAATGCAGAGTCATATAAGACTTATATGAGGCCTTGAGAAGGCTGTAAAAATAAAAGAAAAATAGCGACATTCTAAAGACGCCTGAAACATAGTTCGTTGTCTTCAAATGAGCGTATCTTTAGATCATTAAATCCGATCCAAACAAATGTATATGCAAATTAAAGGTCTTTTAGCGTATTTTAAGTATGTGTATATGAAAAAAAATCGAAAAAATTATAATACTGTAGATAATGCGCTGATTTAAATTTTTAGAGCAAAAGTCGCGATCTTTATTTTCGGTTTTTTGCCTACTGCTCTTTGTTGGCATCGGGTTTTGACTAGGCACATACTGGTTTCCTGTTTAAAATGAGTTACCAAACAAAACTAGCATGGTCTGATTGGTGTGCCCTCAAAAATAAAAAAGTGCAACTTTTGGACCTAGTTGGGTGCCATTTTGTGGTGGATTTCCACATATGAGAAAATCTACGGAGAGTTGGACATTTTTTGGCTGAAAAGCGAGAAGTGAGTAATTTTCATACTAATCGGACTAGGTTTTTTACACTCGTTAGGACATACAAAATAAGAAAACTGACCGAAATACATCGACGCCCTATGCCAATAAAAGTTACGGGCCAAAACTTGAAAAAAAACGCTAATTTTTGCACTTTTTTATCACTCTCACAAACGTTTAAGGGCAAGCCGTATGTTACATAAAATTTCCAGTTAATTAAAATAAAATACTTGAAAAGACCTTTCCATTGGATATAAATTTGTCTAGATCGGATGCACTGGTCGAAAGTTTCGCATGTTTGAAGACGACGAACTTGGATTCATGCTTTTACAAAAATATTCGATTTTACCTTTTATTCTGAAAATTCTTCTAACCTTTGATCCAAGCATCCGTTTGTAACGTTCTATAGATGAAATTCGAAGTCATTTTCTATACCTTCTAATCACTTAAAGCGTTTTTGTTCACTTATGATGAGCTATATATATATATATGCTTTACAAATAGATCAATTTTTGAATGCATATATATGTCACACTTCGTAATTAATTTTAAACTGAGAGTAATTAGGATAAATGTACAAGAAAAGGGCTTTAATTCAATGTTTGTTTAAATGTGAATCTATCGCTCGATGTTGGAATATTGTAAATAATTTACTATGCGTCTCTTTAATTCAAGCTAGTAAGCGTTGAAAACGCACGACTGGATCCACAGTTTCAAGCATTTGAATAAAGGGAAAAATCTCTAAATTTTCCAAAATCTAGTGCTTTTATGAACAAGAAACGAAAATTGCCTTTCTTAAAACCCTCGTACTGTCCGATCCAACCGACCATTTTGAAAGTTTAATAACTCAAATTAAAAATTTTATCTTCTACTTTTTTTAGTGTATCGGAATTTAAGTTTCTTATGCAATACTCTATACATATGCTTCTGAAAATCAGTAAAAAACGATCAACTTGACAAGCATGTACATATAGTTCATCAAATAATAGGCTTTTAATTTTTATATATTAGAATGAAAGTAAAAGAAAAGAGCTTTAATTTGGTGTATTCAACATTGAAAATGTACGACTGGATCAAAATTGAGAAGGATTTGAAAAAAATCGTTTTTAAACTAATCGTTTTTTTTATTCAAAACCTCATGATTTGCGATTCGACTAATCGTTTTTTAAATTTAATACCTCAAATTAAAGCTCTTTTTTTCGATTTCATTCTAGTGTATCAGAATTAAAATTCTCTTATCTAATGAACTAAATATATGCTTGTCAAGTTGATCGTTTTTTACTGATTTTGAGAAGTATATATATATACATAGCTTATCGCATAAGAACCTTAAAATTCAGATACATTAGAAAAGAAGTAGAAGATAAGGGCTTTAATTTGAACTATCACCGTTCGAAAATAGTCGGTTGGATCGGAAAACAAGAGGATTTGAAGTGAAGCAAATTTTGCTTTTTTCCATTGAATCACTGGATTTTGGAAAATCCAGAGATTTTTCTCTTTCTTCAAATGCTACGAACTTTTGATCCAGTCGTACGTTTTCAAAGTTTAATAGCTGAAATTAAATCTCTTTTCTTCTACTTTTGTGATAATGAAATAAGTTTAAAATTTGTTATGTAGTATGCTATATATATGTTTTCAAAAAACGATCTATTCGTAAAGCATATATTGTGACGGGCTATCGTCAACACATGCTCACCTGGACACCACCGGAGCCATTTCGAGAAAAAGTACAAAAACTTATACTCGGTGGTGTTCAGAGGTACGAGCATTACAAACGAACAGCCAGTCAGAGAGAGAGAGAGAGAGAGAGAGAGAGAGAGAGAGAGAGAGAGAGAGAGAGAGAGAGAGAGAGAGAGAGAGAGAGAGAGAGAGAACAACGAGCAGCTCCGCGAGAGCAAGCGAGAGGCATCAAGTAGCACGCAGCGCCGCACGAGCCTGCGAGATCGAGCGAAAGGGAGAACATGGAGCAGCGTCGCGCGAGAGAGATACGAGCAGCAGCTAAGAGAGGGAGACACCACCCGGCAGCTGAGCGCACAGCGAAGCCACGAGGCGTACGAGCGCGAGTAGGCAGCATGTTGGCGAGCGCGGTAGGAGAATGCGTGCGAGAGAGAGAGAGACAAAGAATGAATGAGAGAGAGATAAAGCGAACGACTGATAGTCCGGGTGTCAGGGAGTTCAGAAGTAGAATATCATGAAGTTTTCTCGAACTTCATTTTTATGATTGAAATATGTTATTAGTAAATTACTGAAAATGACCTTAAAGTCTCCAAGTCGGGAACATTGTTATTGTTACAAAAAGAATTCCGAAAACGCACTTTCTTTCAGTTTTTGCCGAATAACTTTTTTGTATCTCATTTCACGTAAAAAAAGATAAAGATAAAAGTTGTTCAGAATTGAATTTCGTATGAGATACATGTATTATCGACTGGAAAATTAATTTTTTTAGTCATTAAATTTTTAAACGGAAAATTTTTTTTTAATTTCATATTGCCACAGATTTTAGAAAAAATTATATTTTTCATTGAATAAGTGCTCAAAGATGAGTTATAGTACGAACAATGTAAAAAGCGTTGTTCGACCTAGATATCTCAAAATGGCATCTAATTGCAAAATTATTTATCCCAGAATTTCAAATTCATCTCCAAATTGCCCATGGCGCGGTAACTTGATCCAAGTGCCTTTAATCGTCAGTTATGAAGTACTTAATAAACGCTAAAAAGAACTTTTTTAAAAATTAATATTTAACAACATTTTTAACAATGGATAATTTTCATTTTCGCCAATTTTGAAGTTAGAGTAGTGCGGTAAAATGCATCTGAAAGGACGTCAAAAAACCATCAATTTTTATATAAATTTTGTTGAAATCTAACCAATAGGAGCCGAGATACGAAAATTTCTTTAATGGATGATCACGTCGAAACTACTTAATATTTTTCGATCAAATTTGATACAGTGCTTTCTGAAATAGTACTTTAAATGATAGCATTTTTCCCGATTGTTGTAGATACCTCAGTTCATCTAAAATGACCGATCAACAATTGAAAATCTGCGAGCGCGGCCGAGCGGCTCCTTCGGACGGCTGGTGCGGTGGTGGGGGGAATGCCGCATGGCGGCGGACAGTATTCGTACACGTTAGTTGTAATTCAATTATCTCAGTAACTAAGGGTGCTATTGCAATAAATTTTATTTTCATTCAACGTGTTTTTTCCCCAGCTTTAACGTTATACTAATTTAATTTTTATATGTGTAATGCAAATAACCCAAATTGACAATTTTTCTAAAAAAAATCTTTTTTGGCTATGTATACAACGTATACTTTAAGATGCATTTTATCGCTCTTCTCTAACGTAAAAATTGGCGATAATGAAAATTATTTGTTAGTATAGGAATCGCTCGACTATAGTTGTTAATTTAAGAAATAGCTCAATGCATCTCTTCGAGCTAATTATTCATTTATTTGTTGCCAACGTTTCGAGCCGTTGCGGCTCCTCTTCGGGGCTAAAGCCAAAAAATTTTTTTTTACAATAAAAACAATCATTACGCAATTAAAAATTCTAAACATTAATTATAATTTACCATAAATTAGTATTAAAATCGCATGCAACGATGTTGATGGCTGTTCACACAGACTAGAGCATTGGCTAATTAACTAAAATAATATAAGACAAAAATGTAATTAACAACTTAAAATTCATAATTCTTTAACAATAACTTTGGTACCCGTACATTAGACGAGACCGACTGCAACAACAATTCCCGGTGCCGCAAGATATTAGTGCGACACAGTGGGAGATATTCAATCATCTAACTTTTCATCCCTGCGCACGCTGCTCTTTATACCAATTTTAGCTATACAGCTACTGGAGCTCAGTACGTCGATCGACAATACCCAATACACATGCAAATCTAAGAAGCGGCACTCATCCATTATCCAGCAGTAGGGCCGAGAGCCCGCGAATCAAATTCAAACGCTTCGTCTATCACTATATCTAACGATATAGTATATCCGAAGCGTTGCCTAGCAACTCGGGCTCACAGTTCTCGCACTGTTATGTGCCGCTCCGCCCCGCCAGCCAAACATTCGAAACACATGTTGGCTATGTCAGAGTCATATGTACAGTACATATGTAAACATACGTAACATTCACTTTGAACTTATCTTTGTCAATTCTGCTCCGCTCAGTTTGTGACCATACTCATAAGGAAGGTTTTCCAATTTGGTTCATCAGGATTGATGGTACGGTTCCTTCAGAAAGCTACGACAAGTACACAAAAAGCATGAAAAAATTAAATTTGAGTAAAAGGCATTTAAAGTTTATAATGTAAATCATACAAATGAACTCAACTATACTTACAGAAACTATCAGGCATACCTTGCGTTACTTTTGGTACTCAAATATACATACGATAAAGTATATTTGGTGGTACGCGCATATCATACTGTGTGATAATAGTATTTAGAAGCTGAAAATAAAATAAAACTTTTCGTTACCTATTCATAATCAAGTTATGTTTATGAATTACAATTACATGCAATACTTACCATTATTAAATACACTTCAAGTTGTTGAAAAGCATGCAAAACAATAATCCAGATAGATAATATAAACTCCCATCTTGCTGGCTTGTACCTATATACCTTAACGTAAAAAATAAACTAACAAAGAAAAAAATCATTACAGACACAATTGTTACTAATTAACTTCCACTACTTAATTGAATAATTTTTGTACTCTGCACAAGCTCTTGCACATTTGCAACACCACTGAGGTTATAAGCATTCTTACAGCAGCTAGCAGACTAACCGCACTAATCTAGTGTCTTGGATGAAAAACAGATGTTTGGCTGCTTTCTGCTGCTTTCCAGAAAATTCTACTATACCGATCAAACAGTAATCTTCATTCTCGACCGGACGCTGTGAGGCACAATTTACGGTTTAGGACAAATAGCCCTTAAGGGGTTATGACAGGCTTAGAATTATGAAAATATTAATTTCTTTTTATTCCCTTATTTCACAGTTAACAGTCCGTAGAATGTGGTCCTGAAAGCCGTTTTTTGCTAAAAACATTTGCCCTTAAGTGGTTATGACAGGGTTAGAATAGTGAAAATATCAATTTCTTTTTATTGCTTTATTTCACAGTTAACAGTTCGTAGAATGTGGTCCTGAAAGCCGTTTTTTTTGCTAAAAACATTTGCCTTAAGATATAGACAAAAAACTGATAAATCTGTTTCAAGTAAATTTTTGAAAAATCGTGATTTTTAAATATTTTAATTAGGCCAAACTTGTGGAAAGGATTGTTCTACCACACTTTTTAAAGTGTAATTTCATGAGAAATCTTACTAAAAATACGATTTAAAAACCGTTTTACAAACCGTTTTTTTCTCAAGATTTATTAATTTATTTCCGTAAAACATAATAAAATAAGTAAAATTAATTTTACTTATTAAAAAAAATAATGTATGATTTTATGTTACTAAACTCAATGTGTTAAAGTAAAGGCATTCAACAAATTTGAATTTGCCACTCGAACAAGTTGTACCTCACAGCGTCCGGTCGAGAATGAAGATTACTGTTTGATCGGTATAGTAGAATTTTCTGTAAAGCAGCAGAAAGCAGCCAAACAGCTGTTTTTCATCTAAGACACTAGATCAGTACAGTTAGTCTGCTAACTGCTAATGCTTATAACCTCAGTGGTGTTGTAAAAGTGCAAGAGCTTCTGCAGAGTACAAAAATTATTCAGATAAGTATTCGAAACTAATTACTAATAATTGTGTTCATAATGAGCTTTTTCTTTGTTGGTTTATTTTGTTGCTTTTAGGTATACGGGTGCAAGCCAGCGGGGTGGGAGTTTATATTGACTGTCTGGACTATTATTTTGCATACTTTTTAATAACTTGAAGTGTATTTAATAATGGTAAGTATTGCATGTAATTGTAATTCATAAACGTAACTTGATTATGAATAGCTAACGATAATCTTTATTTTATTTTCAGCTTCTAAATGCTATTATCACTAAATATACTTTATTGTATGTATATTTGAGTACCAAAAGCAATTCAAGGTATGCTAGATAGTTTCTGTAAGTATAGTTGAGTTCATTTGTATGATTTACATTATAAACTTTAAATGCCTTTTACTCAAATTTAGTTTTTTCATGCTTTTTGTGTACTTGCCGTAGCTTTCTGAGGGAACCGTACCATCAATCCTGATGAACCAAATTGGAAAACCTTTCTTATGAGTATGGTCATATACTGAATGGAGCAGAATTGGCAAAGATAAGTTCAAAGTGAATGTTACGTATGTTTACATATGTAACATACACTATGATTACTAATATTGTCAATATATATTTAATTAATTATATTAATTTTGTGTTTTACAGGAATCTGTTCCACTTAGTCTGAGACCAGACTCATAAGGAAGATTTGGCACTTTGATTCATCAGGATTGATGGTACGGTTCCATCAGAAACATGCGGGAAGCAAACAGAAGTGATGAAAATCATGATTTTTGGTAAGCAAACACCTTGAATTGTTTTTAAATGTTACACTCAATTTATGAATAAAAGTAATGTATAATACTTCTATTTGAAAGCAAAAATATAATTTTTAGAGCACTTATATATCTATTAATTTTTTACAACACTAACAATTTTTCTTTTTTTCAGGTTTTAACCCTGTCATAACCCTTTAATCAACGCTAAAAAGAACATTTTAAAAAATAATATATAACAACATTTTAAGCAACAAATAATTTTCATTTAAGAAATAACTCAATGCATCTCTTCGAGCCAATTATTCATTTATTTGTTGCCAAGGTTTCGAGCCGTTGCAGCTCCTCTTTGGGGCTAAAGCCAAAAAAATTTTTTTTACAAAAAATTTTAGAGACACGTGAAATGTTTTTTATAAAATTGACTACGCCGATTGCGATTCGATATATATTGGCGAAACGTACCGTCCACTAAACAATAGAGAATCAGAACACAAGCGTTACATAGAGAAAGGTGATCTTTCCTCTCCGATTGCGGTGCATGCAATGGAGACGGGACATTCGTTTAATTTTGATGATATTAAAATTATTGATCAAGAATCGTCTACATTCCGTAGGCGATTTTCGGAGATGCTACATATCCACTATTATGATGGCACGCTTAATAAAGCGGAGGACACGTGCCTCCTCAAGTCTAGTTATAAGAACATTATTTCGAAACTTAAATATAATCCTAATTTTTAGTTTATCAGTTTATATTATGAATTTGTGAATAAATAGGGAGTCTGTACGGCAAGCGTATAGTATGCGGGACGTAGCATGCGAAAAGAGGTGGCACACCGCTTCGCGCTCTCAGCCAGCATGTGTTTCGAGTGTTTGGCTGGCGGGGCGGAGCGGCACATTCCAGTGCGAGAACTGTGAGCCCGAGTTGCTAGGCAACGCTTCGGATATACTATATCGTTAGATATAGTGATAGACGAAGCGTTTGAATTTGATTCGCGGGCTCTCGGCCATACTGCTGGATAATGGATGAGTGCCGCTTCTTAGATTTGTATGTGTATTGGGTATTATCGATCGACGTACTGAGCTCCAGTAGCTTTATAGCTAAAATTGGTATAGGTTGTGTTTGTGTTGGTGGTTTCTAAGTATAAAGAGCGGCGTGCGCAGGGATGAAAAGTTAGTTGATTGAATATCTCCCACGGCGTCGCACTAACATCTTGCGGCACCGGGAATTGTTGTTGCAGTCGGTCTCGTCTAATGTACGGGTACTAAAGTTATTGTTAAAGAATTAAAAATTTTAAGTTGTTAATTACATTTTTGTCTTATATTATTTTAGTTAATTAGCCAATGCTCTAGTCTGTGTGAACAGGCAACAACATCGTTGCATGCGATTTTAATATTAATTTATGGTAAATTATAATTAATGTTTTGAATTTTTAATTGTGTAATGATTGTTTTTATTGTAAAAAAAACTTTTTGGCTTTAGCCCCGAAGAGGAGCCGCAAAGGCTCGAAACCTTGGCAACAAATAAATAAATAATTAGCTCGAAGAGAAACATGCGGGAAGCAAACAGAAGTGATGAAAATCATGATTTTTAGTAAGCAAACACCTTTAATTGCTTTTAAATGTTACACTCACTTTATGCATATTATTTATGAATAAAAGTGATCAAGGGGCGCGGTAGCGCCACGATGGCAAGTATAAGGTACGTGAGTACGTACGCCGCCGTCGGGCGCTAGCCAGACCCTATTATACATCTCGTAGGCATTGTTGGAAACTCGACTTACGGTTTTCTTCACTTTGACAGTGTTATTTGTCACATAGAAATACTCAAACGAAAGCTTGAGACGAAACTAACAAAATCACATCAGGGTCACATTTTCTGAAAATGCTTCTGTCAACAGATATTGTAAAGTGAAAGTTCGAGCCCCTCGATTCTCATCAAGAGAGAAGAATAAAAACTGAACAATTTTTCCGGTTACGTCAGCTCAACGTATTTCCGTAATAATATATAGCACACCATGCATCAATATAGATCTACTTGTACATGCTGAGCAGATGCAGACGATGTTTTATGGTGAAAGATTGTTTATGTTTATAATAATCAACGTAAATATTTTAATTAATAATTTAACATATTATTATAAAATATTGTGATAGTGCGAAATATATCATATGTTTAATATTTTAAAACAGTGTCATTTAAAAACAGTGAGAAATAAGTCAATTTCGTTCATAATAATCAACATGATTAATAGTGTATAATTAGATTAGATAAGTATTTAGTGTTATGTTTGTGATTTATTATTATACAATATAAATCAAGGTTTCGTGAACTGATACTTTGTTTAAATGTTCTGTTTTCTTTTTCAGATACTTTTGGGAGGTTATATTGTCATTGAAAAAAGTTTGAATTATAAATATTTATGATCTGCAGTATTCATTATGCTGTGAAGTAAGAATATTTATTTAGTTAGCAGAATACCTGGTGCAAGCGGAAAATTTTTATTTTGATAATAAGTAATTCATCTCCTAGTGTGAAGGATTGTTTTCTTATGGAGGATCGTCTCCTTATGGAGGACTATCCACCTCTTGCTGTGAATTATAGACTCTTTCTCTATCTAGATCGGATGGAATGTACCATAAAAAAAGTGTTAAAAAGTGAACTTATTATAAGTTGTATACAGAAAGTGATTGTGTTATTTTAAATGAGAATAAAATTATAAAAAGTATTATCAAAACGATTATTATGTGAAGTTGAAAAAAGTGCTAAAAAGTCAATGTCTAAAATTAAAATTATAATATTGAAACTTTTGAAAAACCAAATACAGCTGCCGAGGTAAACTGTTAAACTTTCATTCATAAAGAGCATCATCTTTTTTTAATACTTACGAAGAATTTACAAATGGATAGTGATAGTGTCTTTTTATATACAAAATGTTGATATGTTCACAAGAGAGAAAAAATTATTGGAAAATGAGGATATTATTTTTAATAGAGGTGATTTTTTAACTATGTTCTGGTTGTCAGTGTTGGTTAAATTAGGAAGTTGACTCAAGAGTGCAATAAGTTTTCCTATTTGTTGACTTCCATAGCATTTTGACGATAATCATTGATTATACTGAAAGTGTTTCGATTGTCATTTTTATTTTTTAAAATGTGAACAGTTGTATCAGAGATGATTTGAACTACGATTCTTATCAGTAGTATTTATTAAATTGAAAGGTAGTTCAAGTTTAATAGATTACAGCGTAACTCAGCATAGTGATTAGTGATATAAGCTCTAAATTAAAACTATGTGTGAGGATTGTTTCGAATGTAATCCATTACTAAATGATTTTTAGTGTTGTATTAGTGATAATTTGTGTATTAAATTATTTGAACAGGTTATGCCGTTTAATCTGTATATTATAATAATAATACCTGTAAACTTTGTGAAAATAAGGAAAAATGTGAGACTCGTGGTTTAGAGCCCACCTGTCAAATATACTTAGACCGACATTTAGTTGAAAAAATAAGGAAATAAGATATTATTCTCTATAAGATCCCCTAGCTGAATTTTTTTCCCTGCATAATATATGAAATTTCTTGTATTAGTTCAACTCATTATAAAAGAACTTGTGAAAGTCTCAGAATGTCACAGGCCTTGGTTTCTCTGTGATAAATAAATATAACAGCTCATTTATTAAAAAGCACAAGTTTATTAATTAAACATGACTTGTTTATCGCATCAAAAAATGTAGGTAAAACAGTGAAATATTAGCATAATTCATCGAAATTTTGTTGCACTACATTATAAAAATGCTATAGAATATCCTGCGACGGAGAATCCGTCGTTGAAAAGCTGAGTGACTCTCCTGCAGGCACCCGAAACCGAGCAGAAGAATATGCTCTAATGGCAACGGGTGCTTACAGGAGAAAACAGCTGAGCCGTAGCCAGGCGCCGGCACTGAGCCGCGCCGTAGGAGAGAGAGAGAGAGAGAGGGAGAGCGCACGAGAGCAGCAGCCAGCCGAGTCGCCGCCGTGACGTCACGGCCGTCGAGCAGCGAGAGAGCGCGCGAGGAGTGGGAGCGCCGCTGACTACTATACGCGGCCGCGCGCGGCGCGCAGAGCCAGCAGGCGCACCGCTGGGCCGCAGCCGCCGCCATGACACCGCCGAGGAGCACGAGGCGACGGCGAACATAGCCAGCGCATGGCGCTACAGCGAGCGGCGCGACGAGCGGCTGAGCCGCGTATATTATAGCGAGCGCGTGCGTATGTGTGTGTGTGAGCGCGCGCAGCACGACGCGTGCCGAAGAGTATGTGAGTGCGAGAGAGACGGCACGATGCCGCCGCGGAACTCGAAAGAGTGGAGGCTACTGAGCCCCGTATGTAACGCGAAATGTTATTGGCGGTCGGAGTGGAGGCGCCAGGGCTCTCCACAACGGCAGTAAGCGAACGAGTGTGCCGAAGCCAGAGCGTGAGTGGAAAAAAAAATAAAGACGAGAAATTTGTAAATTGCCGCGGCCGATCACGTGACGATTGTACACTAGTGCGAGCGTGTATGTGTGAGATCGCGAGATAGAGCGCCGAGGCGAGTGAGCGAGCGGGCAGTACTGAGCCAACCTCCTCGTGAGTAGCACAGAGCAATCCAGAGTTTTTGAGAGTTTTTTTTGAGTTTTCGCCCAGCAGCCTTCTTCACCCGCGCGCAACCGCGTCTCGCCTGTATTCGCGTCGTCGATCCACAGAGTACGAGACAACGGCCGTACGCGAGGAAGCCTGCAGTCAGTGTAGTAAAGTAATAAAGGAAATTCAGTACAATTCTAAGTGTTAAAATTTATATACCACAAATTACCGGCTCAAGCGACCCGCGAGATAAGGAGTCTCAGCCGAGGCCCGAGCTTGTGAGTGAGCCATCAGTGTCGCGTCAAGGCGCCCGCACACCCCGGAAAAATAACAGACGCGACCTGTAGCTCGACTCAGGACCGCGGAGGGGAAGGCCCCGGCGCGAGCGCGAAACACTCACGCGGGAGACGCACCGACGTGCCTCTCTCCTCTTCGTATCGCCCGCCACAGCCACCAGCCCCGCCGTGTCACAATCCCCATATAATCAGTTTTAACATTTATAATAATTAAAATAAACTAAACAAGATTTTATAATTTAAAAAGCGCATCCGGGTGCCATATACTCCATATATAATAGTTTCAAGGACATTTGACTTATATAAAAGTCAATAAACCATTAATTATAATCAATGCATCCATGCTCATTATTTATCTTTGTTTAGTTTTATTTAAAATCAATTTTAAAAAGCATTTTTTAAGAGAGAGCAAATTAAGCTCTAGCAGAAGGGACTATCTTTCCATCTCTCTCTAATAAATGCATAAATGTACCAAAATTAGACTTTGGAACAAATTAAAAAATTTTTAGGAAAGATTGACGGTAAAAAAAGTAGATGAGAATGTTCTATGGGGTCTAGCGAACAAAACAGAGTAGGTCAGAAAAGCCAAAAAACATTCATTAGATGTGAAAATAATGTTGTAAAAGAAAAAATTACAGCAACGGGAAAAAACTTGTGTCTTCCGATAAGGAATTTTTTTTTATGAAAACGCCTAGAGAACTGGGACTTGATGTCTGAGTTAAAGAATTTATCGATAAATACACACATATCAATCAAGGGGCGCGGTAGCGCCACGATGGCAAGTATAAAGTACGTCAGTACACACGCCGCCGTCGGGCGCTAGCCAGACCCTATTATACTTCTTATAGGCCTTTTTAGAAACACGGGGTACTGTTTTCTCTGCTTCGGCAGCTTTGTTTCTCACATATGAGAACTCAATCCTACTAGATATAGATATACTACTACTTTCATACACATGCATTATGTAGTGCAGACGACGATTACACAGTACAATAACACAGTGCTAAAGAAAAATGTATATATGCCAGCAGTAAATTATAAGTGTTAATGATTAAATAAATCAGTTCAATCTAATATAAATTTAATGCAAATGTATGTTGCAAAAGTTCCAAAAGTATTTAGCAAAGTCGATTTTCTATGCAATCAGAAGCAATCATCAACTGATAGTTTATAGCTGGCAAGTATAAGGTCGTTTCTTCATGTAAAAATTAAAGATTAATTTTACAACTCTTGATAACCTTAATGTAAAAAAAACTCTTAATAACACTTATGCAGACAAAACCAAACTTTTATTAACATTCATACAGACAAAATAAAAATTCTTAGAGCTTACTCTAAAATTCAACATTAATTTTCAAACTTCGACAACTCTTATGTAGTCGAAATTATAAGTGCTGTATTCTATACAGTTATTTAATTATGAAAATTAAAGATCTTGATAACACTTATATAGACAAAATACTAGTAGCTTTACTGCATACTCTTAAGACGTGTTGATATTATAATCGTCAGATCAACAAATAATATATCTTCTTTCCTCTTGTGAATAAGTAATCGAACACAAATACTGGAAGAATATGTGATACTTATAGATCAAGTTGGAAAACAAATAATTATGTTAGGATGAATGTCTTCTTTTACCTATTCAATGAGTTAATCACAATCACTCAAATCATGATGCTTATACATTAAGCTAAAAAATCCGAAACTCTCATGTATGAAAATATGAACGTGCAACCATCTTCGCGTTAAGGATCTGTTGGGCAGATTACCATTTCTTTAGTGTCACTTCTCCTTCGATTATCTATACCTTCGATTTGACATAAATTCTCATTTTAATTTTAAGAAAAGAAAGTTATGATATCAATAAATAAATTGTCAAGTTTTTTGTTATAAAACGTAATTGTTTTCAAATAAATAAATAACCGATTAAATTGAGGAAGGATTATAAATATATGTGTTCATATAAACACTCAATCGAATTGCAGCATGTGAAAAGGTGGATAGTCTGTGAAAAGGTACAGTCGAGTACAATTAAAACTTTGAATAATTGCGACTGCTGCCACGTTCTGTACATGTAATAGAATGGTATGATGTTCTTACATGAAATTATCACATGACAAATGTGCCCATAAAATGTAGTATCATGTTTGTCTAAAATTATTATGTAATTTAACAAAATTGTTTCGCATCATGAAAACTTTTTCATTTATTTATGGAAGCTACGAGCGGATGTACAATCTACTCTACTTAGTAATTCAGTAAATGTATTGCTATCCTTATTTCATTAAAAATCTATGTCCAGGACGATTATATACAATTATATATGAGATTTAAATTCTGTTGATTTACATACATTTAAAAAAAACAGGAACAAATTCTATCATGTAGAACGCAATTTTTTGACGGAAAAACCTGCCGCCCCGTCCTATCATAGATAACGATGTATACCATCTTTAAATTATGCAAGGTTAACCAAATTAACTTGTTAATGAAACACCGTTAAAAAATCTCTGAATCGATTTTTCATTCTATATGTATTTATTACTGACCTTGACCAATTTTTGAAGAATTCAAACTTAATCTTGCAATCATTCTAAGCTCAATTTTTGGTTATTTGTATGTATGTTTTACAAACCTCTGTTAGTATTATCGGAAGATGGCAGGAAGTTGATTAAAAATAATTGTGACTATTATTACATATTAAAAAAATGTTATAAAATAAATTTCTATGACTCAAGTTGGAAAATAAATCAAGTTTAAAAATTTTAAATTCATATTTATGTAGTTTACAGCTTTTAGTTTAAAATCTTTACTTAATTAAAATCTTTACTTAATTAAAAAATGGAATTCCATTGTTTATTATTATTTGAGGCCATTGGTCTGACAGTTTAATATAATGATTTGAGTAGTACCCATTATAGGATAATAGGACGATAAATTAACTATATTAAAAATTCTAGATATTGTTAATTACACTGACATTTAGTGGTTCATCGATTATCTATGATAGGACGGGGCGGCAAGTTTTTCCGTCAAAAATTGCGTTCTACGTGATAGAATTTGTTCCTGTTTTTTTTTAAATGTATGTAAATCAACAGAATTTAAATCTCATATATAATTGTATATAATCGTCCTGGACATAGATTTTTAATGAAATAAGGATAGCAATACATTTACTGAATTACTAAGTAGAGTAGATTGTACATCCGCTCGTAGCTTCCATAAATAAATGAAAAAGTTTTCATGATGCGAAACAATTTTGTTAAATTACATAATAATTTTAGACAAACATGATACTACATTTTATGGGCACATTTGTCATGTGATAATTTCATGTAAGAACATCATACCATTCTATTACATGTACAGAACGTGGCAGCAGTCGCAATTATTCAAAGTTTTAATTGTACTCGACTGTACCTTTTCACAGACTATCCACCTTTTCACATGCTGCAATTCGATTGAGTGTTTATATGAACACATATATTTATAATCCTTCCTCAATTTAATCGGTTATTTATTTATTTGAAAACAATTACGTTTTATAACAAAAAACTTGACAATTTATTTATTGATATCATAACTTTCTTTTCTTAAAATTAAAATGAGAATTTATGTCAAATCGAAGGTATAGATAATCGAAGGAGAAGTGACACTAAAGAAATGGTAATCTGCCCAACAGACCCTTAACGCGAAGATGGTTGCACGTTCATATTTTCATACATGAGAGTTTCGGATTTTTTAGCTTAATGTATAAGCATCATGATTTGAGTGATTATGATTAACTCATTGAATAGGTAAAAGAAGACATTCATCCTAACATAATTATTTGTTTTCCAACTTGATCTATAAGTATCACATATTCTTCCAGTATTTGTGTTCGATTACTTATTCACAAGAGGAAAGAAGATATATTATTTGTTGATCTGACGATTATAATATCAACACGTCTTAAGAGTATGCAGTAAAGCTACTAGTATTTTGTCTATATAAGTGTTATCAAGATCTTTAATTTTCATAATTAAATAACTGTATAGAATACAGCACTTATAATTTCGACTACATAAGAGTTGTCGAAGTTTGAAAATTAATGTTGAATTTTAGAGTAAGCTCTAAGAATTTTTATTTTGTCTGTATGAATGTTAATAAAAGTTTGGTTTTGTCTGCATAAGTGTTATTAAGAGTTTTTTTTACATTAAGGTTATCAAGAGTTGTAAAATTAATCTTTAATTTTTACATGAAGAAACGACCTTATACTTGCCAGCCTTTTACCTTGAAAAGGTTTGTTTGGGGGGGGGGGAGAGATTTCACTACTTTTAAAAGGTATATAATATGTAAATTACAAAGAATAGTTAACATCAACTAAATAAGTAATAAATTTAAAATATTAATGTACATTTGCTCATTGATTATTGTAATAATAATAATTATTATTTTTTAGACACTATCTGTAGAGTAAATAGTTTTTTTAGATCATTATTATTCTCTAAGAAATCTATCTTTTCCACACCACCCTCGAGGTAAATAGAATAGCGCGTTTTTTTCCTTTATTGACATTAAATTTTATGTTAAGTTCCATAATGATTTGTTTCGCAAATATACATCAAAGAAATCTGTACGTCTAAAATTATTGCTAATTAATTAACTGATAACTGCTTTCTTGAAAGCATTTGTACGTTATGTATACTATTGTCATGCAGAACATGAGTGATATAGCATTTTAATATTTATACAAGTTTACATCGTATCCTTCACAATTGTTTAATCTATATTATAGAATAATGAAAATAATATTTAGAATAAAAAGAAGTATATGTAAGTTAGTTTCCAATATCCCTATGATTCTTTATGATAGACGTATTATCATTTTTAATGCAACCCACCTAATTCGGTAAACGTTTAGAAAACTGTAATCGAATTGAAACTTTATGAAAACTTGTAAAAAATAGTGTCAGTAAAGTTGTGGTATCCCCTGTATGAGTTTCACATAAATACTTACACGGTTGACATCATAAATTTAGTGTCTAAATTTTCAGGTAGGTCTCCCTGAAAATCATCTAGACCATATTTGAGCTGTTCAATATTGAATACTATAAAAACTTTCGTTGATACTAAACAATGAAAATTTCACTAGCTTGTCATGTCAAAAGAATTCTTTCCTTGTAAAATCTGATAGTTGTATGCCATCGCAAGTTCTCTTTTTACCGTATACTAAGTAAAACATGCTTTTCCATTGAGAAAAGTCTCATTACATCTGGAACCACTTGTCTTCTGAACTTATAGAATAATAACAAAACTTTCAATGATACTTAAAAAGCACAACATTCCACTAGCTTGTCACATAACAAGAAAATTATTTATAATCTTATAGTTGAATAATGCCTTCCAGTGAAACTTGAAAAAGTCTCGTTACATCTGGAATCTGAGTATACTTGCTCTCTCAAAATTGGGAGAAACTTATAAAAAATCACTTGTCTTCTGAACTTGTATAATAATTATAAATCTTGAAAAAATCCTTTGCACATCACTAGCTTCTGACAGGAATTCCTTCGCTTTATAACATGACAGTTGCGTAACTTCTTAATAAAAATAGAAAAACATGCACTGTAAACACTAAAAACTTTCTTCGATACTAAAAAATGAAAATTTCACCAGCTTGTCATGTCACAAGAATTCTTCGCTTGTAAAATTGTATGCCATCACAAGTTCTCTTTATACCGTATACTAAGTAAAACATGCTTTTCCTTTGAGAAAAGTCTCGTTACATCTGGAACCACTTGTCTTCTGAACTTATAGAATAATAACAAAACTTTCAATTATACTTAAAAAGCACAACACTTTCACTAGCTTGTCACATAACAAGAAAATTATTTATAATCTTATAGTTGAATAATGCCTTCCAGTGAAACTTGAAAAAGTCTCGTTACTTCTGGAATCTGAGTATACTTGCTCTCTCAAAATTGGGAGAAACTTCTAAAAAATCACTTGTCTTCTGAACTTCCTTCCGCTTGCACCAGATATTCTGCTAACTTAATAAATATTCTTACTTCACAGCATAATGAATACTGCAGATCATAAATATTTATAATTCAAACTTTTTTCAATGACAATATAACCTCCCAAAAGTATCTGAAAAAGAAAAGAGAACATTTAAACAAAGTATCAGTTCACGAAACCTTGATTTATATTGTATATTAATAAATCACAATCATAACACTAAATACTTATCTAATCTAATTATATACACTATTAATCATGTTGATCATTATGAACGAAATTGACTTATTTCTCACTGTTTTTAAATGACACTGTTTTAAAATATTAAACTTATGATATATTTCGCACTATCACAATATTTTATAATAATATGTTAAATTATTAATTAAAATATTTACGTTGATTATTATAAACATAAACAATGTTTCACCGTAAAACATCGTCTGCATCTGCTCAGCATGTACAAGTAGATCTATATTGATGCATGGTGTGCTATATATTATTACGGAAATACGTAGAGCTGACGTAACCGGAAGAATTGTTCAGTTTCCATTCTTCTCTCTTGATGAGAATCGAGGGGCTCGAACTTTCACTTTACAATATCTGTTGATAGAAGCATTTTCAGAAAATGTGACCCTGATGTGATTTTGGTCCAGGAAGGGATTTTAGTTATTATAATAATAAAATACAGAGTATTAGAATGAGACAACAAGATACAGTTGGTGATTTTTACGATGAATTAAATGTGTTGTTGAGTGGAGCGAGAAGTGTCTTGAGAGAATTATATGGTGATGATTACAATGAAAATATGATGGAGCCTACACAGAAGGTTGCAATTGACAATTTTATTAGAGGATTACATCCAGGATTATCAGATAAGGTGGATGCATCGAAGCCAGCTACTTTAACAGCAGCTTATGAAGAAGCAGTGAGGCTTGAAGCTAGAATGGAAGCGAAAATAATTCCAGATACGAGACCTTATAGAGGTAGAGGTCATGATAATTTTCATAATAATGATAGAAATTTTCATCAGTAGTTTAATAGGAACCATAATGAACCAATGCATGGATTTGGAATGAATTATGTTGGATATTTGGAGGCTAAGGCAGCAGAAGAGCAACAAAATAGTGGGGGTAATTGGCAGAATGAAGGTCAATATGGTAATAATGTTTATGGGCAACAGCAGCAGAATTTTAGAGGTAGAGGAAGCTACAGTAATTATCGTGGAGGTTATGGTAGTTTTAGAGGAAATTTCAATAATTCATATCGAGGAAATAATAATCAAGTTAATGGTGGTAATAATTATAGAGGTAATTACAACAATTACAGAGGTAGTTATAATAATTATAGAGGTAATAATGATAATAATTTTAGAGGTAGAGGTGGATATAATAATTATAGAGGTAGTGCAAATCAAGGTAACAGAGATTGGAATTCTTGGAATAGTGAAGGTAATAGTGGATACAACAGGAGGCTGTTTAATCCTCAAACTGGTAATTTTAATAATTATGTACAGAGATATCCAGATCAAAGAGAAAATGATAACAGATTACAACAAAATTGGAGAAGTCAAGGTCAGGGAGGAGAAGGTAATTCTGGTCATTTCAACTGCCAGGAGGCTCGTCAAGACAGAGTGGCGAGCCTATCACCAAAAGCATTGGAGCAGAAGCAACAGCAACAACAAGAACAGGCGAGGAATTTAGATGTGAAAAATTATCAGCAACAAATAGAGTGTTTAATGCAACAGAAAGGGAAGCAACAAGCACTAGTTATGTCTATTTTAACGGGGCGCAATCAGCAGAGTCATATGGTTCAGCCTACAAGACAAGATTTGAAGAATATTTTAAGGAAAAGGATAGAGTAACTGCAGTGCGAATTCATGTACCAATTGGAACAGTAAGACCGTGGGTAACGTTTATGGTTGATTGTGGAGCTGGTGTGAATTTGATTAAATTGACAGTTTTAGATAAAGATATGCCTATTGATACAGATGATGTCATTGGTTTAGGAGGAATCACGAGTCAAATTATTTATACATTGGGTTCAGTTTATTTGAAAATTAGAAATTCAATTGTGAAATTTAATGTGGTGTTAGATGAGTTTCCAATAACGAATGATGGTATTTTGGGAAGAAGTTATTTGAGACAAGAGGAGGCTGTAATTTCTTATTATAGTAACACTTTGATGGTGGCAGGAGATGTGATGAATCCAATACCATTTTTGATGGAGAATGAAGAGGAAGTGAATTATAATAGACAATGGTTACAGGTACAAAATGGAGATCAAAGATTGTTATCAAAGGAGTTGGTGAGTGTGAACAATGCAGATGAAAGGGTTGGTAATCAAATGATTGACTCAGATAAAATGGTTTACAATATCAAAGCGAGAACGAGGCAAGTCATACAAATCAATTTGATTCATAGTGATTTGAAGGAAGGTTATGTCCCAAGGATTGATGTTGGTAATGGGAATGTGTTTTTGGGAGAAGGAATAGTAATCAATGAAGATGATACTTGCAAGATTTTGGCTATAAATACAGATGAAAAGGACGTGACTATAGAGGTGAATCCTAGGGAGTTGATACCATTTGATACGGAAGCTAATTTCTTAGAGGAACCAGATAGTGAGTTTGAAGGTAAAAGAATTGTAGATGATACAGAGAGGTTACGAAGAGTAAAGGAGGTGGTTAGACGACAGCATTTGAATAAGGAGGAATTACAAATAGTTGATGGTATATTGGAGGATTATTTAGATAGGTTTTTATTGCCAGGAGATAAATTGCCTTGTACTGACATGATTCAGCATTATATATTTTTGGAGGATAATGTTCCAATCAATACTAAACAATATAGGCATCCGCCGAAACATAAACAGGTGGTAAAGGAGAGTGTTGAAAAGAAGTTGAAGGATAAGATTATAAGAGAATCGAATTCACCGTGTAATTCTCCGATATGGATTGTGCCGAAAAAACCAGATAGTCATGGTAATCCGAGGTGGCGTATGGTTATTGATTTTAGAGAATTGAATAAGAAGACTATTAGGGATGCTTATCCATTACCAAATATTGCTGATATTATGGATCAATTAGGAGGAGCAATTTATTTTTCGATTTTTGATTTGGCGAGTGGTTTTCAACAAATTCCTATGGCACCAGAGGATTGTTACAAAACAGCTTTTTCAACAATTAATGGACATTATGAGTATACACGCATGCCAGAAGGTTTAAAAAACGCGACTGCAACGTTTCAGAGGTTGATGGAGAAGGTTTTAAGAGGTTTGCAGAATATAGAAATGTTGGTATATTTGGATGATATAATTGTTTACAGTAGAGATTTGTCTGAGCATGAATCGAGAATTAGAAAGATGATGGAGAGGTTGAGAGAGGCGAAATTGGTATTACAACCTGATAAGGTGGAGTTTTTCAGGACAGAGGTTGCGTTTTTAGGACATATTATTAGTGCAAGAGGAATAGAACCGAATCCGCAGAAGGTAGAAGCGATTACAAAGTTGGCGACACCGAAAAGTGCTAAAAGTGTGCGAGAAATTTTGGGTATGTTTGGTTATTATAGGAAATATATCAAAGATTTTGCAGTGATTGAGAGGCCTATGAGGAATTTGGTGAAAGATGGTGTGAAGTTTGAGTGGACAGAAGATTGTGAGAAGAGTTTTCAAACTTTGAAGGAATGTTTGATAAATCCGCCTATTTTACAGTTTCCAGATTTTGAAAAGGAGTTTATTTTAACAACTGATGCTTCAGATATAGCGATTGGGGCAGTTTTGAGTCAAGAAAAGGATGGATTTGAGCATCCTATTCAATTTTTATCGAGGACATTGACTAAAGCTGAGAAAAATTATTCAACAACTGAAAAGGAGTGTTTAGCTGTGTTGTATGCATTGCATCAGTTTAGACCATATCTGTTGTGTAAAAAGTTTACGTTGGTTTGTGATCATGAACCATTGAATTGGATGCATACGAGGAAAGATCCAGGACAAAGGCTTATGAGATGGATGTTTAGATTTACAGGGTATGAATATACTTTTAAATAAAAGCCAGGAAAGTTGAATAAGAATGCAGATGCTCTATCGAGGAATCCGCCAGAAATCAGTGAAGAACAGATTAACAAGAATTTACCAGGGATTAAAATGATGGTAATAGAAGAAAAAGAGAAATCTGATAAGAATAAAGCGAAGAGTATTGTGTCATCAGTGAAAAGCAAGATTTTTAATAGAAGTAGAGTACAATCTGAAGTTGAAGAAGTGAAAAGATCGAGAGGTAGACCTGTAGGAGCGAAGACTAATAAAATGGCACCAGAGTTGGATCATAGTGTTATTGCTCAAAGGACTAGAAACAAGGCTCAGGTTACGTCTAAAGTTGCAGAATATATTAAACAGGGAGCTTTACCGAAATCAACAAGGTCAGTGAAAAGATCGCACAGTGAAAGAGTTTCGTCGAGGTCAACGTTATCGAAATCTAATGATTTGGAGAATAGTGATAGTGATTCAAATGTATCAATGAAAGTGAATTCATCGAGAGGGAGATTGAGTACGACAGCATTATCATCAACAGGGATTTATAGTAGTGAGAAGGAGAAACCGCCTTTGAAAGATCCGAGGTATAGTGGGATTAGAATGGAAAAAACGACAGATGTTTCAGATGTAAAAGGCAGTGGTACTGATGAAGGTGAACAGAATAGAACTGTGTGGAATATTGGAATACATGTGATTGAAGTTAGTCAATCTGAGAGTAGAATGATTAGAGAAAGTGATAGTGAGCGGAGTATTTCTATTAGAACGAGTTTGAGTAGAAGAGAGGTGGAAGAAGCTAGTAGGAAGTTAGAAGAAAGTATGGCTAGACATCAAAATGAAGACGTTGGAATAGAAGAGGAGGATAAAGATTATGATATACCGATTACGCATTTTTCTGAGGATGAAGAAGTGAATGATGAGATGAGGTTTAAGTTGCATGAGTTGAATCTGCATTATGGTACTGTTCAAATGGATGAAGTTTTGGGAGAAAGAGTTAGAGAATTGATAGATAGAACACAGGAGAAGGTACAGAAGAGGTTGGATAATGTGAGAGATTCTTTGTCAGATAGAGATACATCGGTAACGAGTGAAATAATGATATTTCCACCTAGAGGGAGAATTTCAGAGACAACAAAGATAGGTGACATTAAACCACAAGCGAAGAGTACACCTGGTAGATTGGGAGATGTTAGAAGGAGGTCTAATGTGCTTGCTGATGTGAAAGAAAGGGAAGAAAATACGTATAATATTGAGTATTCGAGACCAGCGGAGGATACGTTGCCTGTGATAATGATGCCAGATATGAATGATTTGAATGATTTCAATAAATATGATAGTGGAGAGTCTGATAGAGGAAAGAGAGAATATGATACAATTGAAGAAGAATTAGTTGAATCAGTGAAGGGTAGTAATGTGTTAAGTGTGAGGGATTGTTTGACTTATAAGAAGGATAATATTGTGCATTTTATAACTAGAGATTGTGAGGCAGATACATCAATAACGAGATTGTTGAATGATATTGGTGCAATAGATTTGTTTAACTTGAAGAAGAAGAAACCTTTTGTGGGTCAGATATTAATAACACCTTATAAGAAGCATAATGTTTTTTCTTTAATAGTGAAGGAAAAGCAGTTTAGTGTGGTAACCTTGGAAAATGTGAATAAGTGTTTGGGTAACTTGAAGAGAGTTTTGGATTACAGGCATGTTGGGAGTTTCAGAATTTCCAGGAAAGGAGATTTAACGGATATATTGGAGCCTGGGTTGATGAGTGAATTATTGAAGAGGCATTTTGATAATTCGAATATCATTGTGACGGTTTGTTATGGAAAAGTGGAGTGAGTTGAAAAGAACAGGAGGAAAATAATAAGTACGTTACATGATAGTTTGACAGGAGGACGTAAAGGGATTAATCAAACTTATCAGAAGATAAGGGAGAGATTTTATTGGCCAGGTATGAGAAACGATATTCAAAATTATATAAGGAAGTGCAGTGGTTGTCAAGAGCAAAAGATTGAGAGGTTCAAGATAAAGGAGCCGATGATTATAACGGATACGCCAATTGAAGCGTTTGATAAGGTTTCAATTGATACGGTTGGCAAATTGAGAATAACGCCGAGTGGGAATCAGCATTTGTTGACCATGCAATGTAATTTGACCAAGTATTTGATTGCAATTCCAATTAAAAATTTATATGCGACCACTATTGCAGATGCTTTAGCGAGGCATTTGATTTGTAGATTTGGGGCACCGCGAGCAATTTTATCAGATACGGGTACTAGTTTTTTGTCGGATATAGTAGAATGAATGTTGAAAATTTTTAAAATAGATCATTTAAAAACATCAGGTTATAGACCGCAAACGAATGGTTCTTTAGAGAGGAGTCATGCACCGTTAGTTGAATTTATTAGAATTTATTCTCAAAAGTATGATGATTGGGATAAATTAGCGTCTTTTGCTACGTTTACTTATAATACGAGTGTTCATACGGCTACGAATTTTACGCCTTTTGAATTAGTTTTTGGGAGAGTAGCGCGTTTACTAATTAGAATTCCGTCGGATGAAAAATTGAGAACTTATCATACTTATATTAGAGATTTAGTGTTGCGGTTGAATGAAATGAAAATTTTAGCGGGAGAGAAACAGATTGTAGAAAAATTGAAATCAAAAGAAAGATATGATAAAAGAACTAAGGAGTTTAAGGGTAAAGTAGGAGGTTATGCTCGTATTATTAAGGAAGTGAGGACCAATAAATTTGACCCGTATAGAAGTCAACCTTTGAAAATTGTGGAGTTTGTTGGGAGAAAGAATGTAATATTGGAGTATCCTGATGGGAGGCGTATTAGGAAGCATATTGATAAATTAAAGGTTGCAGAGGAGGATCATAATTTTGATGAATCAGAATTTTCTGGTTATTAATTATAATATAATTACAGGATGAAATGTTTAGTTGGAATGTTTATATTACTGAGTGTAATGAAGACCATAAACAGCGGACCTATATTTCAAAATGAAATATTGACCCCGAATCCTGGAATTTATTTTGAGAAATTGGGAAATGTTCGTACAGAACGTGCTTTTTGGAAGATTAAAATCTTCATTAAAGTGGATGAATTTTTATCATTTCATGGATCTGTGAAACATTATAAGGAGTTAATGGAGGAATGTTCACAATTTGTAGACCAAACCAAATGCAGAAGTGCATTGGATGCAGATATAATTGAAATGAAAGAACAAAATTTGAATGAACTTCAGGAAAAGATACGTGATACTGTTAAAACTATTGGACAAGTTCAATTTCCTATAGTTAAGGACCCGAGTAGTATTAGAATGAAGAGATTGATTCCATTAGGAATAGTTGGTAGTGTGAGTAAGAGTTTGTTTGGATTAGTAACTTCTGATGATATTGACAGTGTTAACAAAAATATAGACCAAGTGTTTCTAGATCAAACAGAAATGGTACATTTGATGGAGGAAAATTCTCATATTGTTTCGACCCAATTTGAAGAATTGTTTAATGTAACTAGGAATCATCAAGTGGTGTTACAAGCTTTTCAGGTATCTTTGAAAGGAATGATGGATAAGTTAAATTAAGGTGAGA